>JAPYYZ010000299.1:0-28764 GCA_030522705.1 Eretmocerus eremicus | reverse complement strand
ATTTCACTCAAGAGATATTCAATTTCTAAAATACTCTTTGGCGTCTGTCTCTCTCAAATTCAGCTATCTGTCTCTCTCTTACCGCCTGAACCACCTTAACCCACAATGGCTCAAAATCCCCGTCTTTTGATGGAGTTTCCGAATACCTAAGTGGCGATATCGGTACTGCAAAGCCTTGGAAGCTATTTGTATTTTTGCATTCGCAACAAATCACAAAACGCTAAAAAAAGATGGTCAAAGCTGTTAGCGGCTGTTGGGCACTAGCTCGATGATCTGTATTGCTCAGAAAGATGTCTTTGTGTCAAAAATGAATTAAGAATGCGGTAGGGAAACGACAAAGACCGCGTGGAGAGGAAATATCGCTTCGGAAAAGTCTGGAAACTTCAAAACACAGCCATATACGAAAACGAGAAAGACAGGGGCCTAGGCTGCGATCAAGAACCATAACGCCTATATCATTAGGCTGATCATAGTCTGCAGCTGGTTGAGACGTTGGACGTTGGTCATTTTCGGTTCAATCTTTCTACTCTCGCTCATCATTACCCACCAATACCGGATATTTCAAAGAAAAATTGCTCCCTAAGGATCGATCGTCTTAGCTTCCTCACGAAAAAAAAATCTGAGGAAAGCTTCGTGCGCGTAGAACTAAAATAATCGCGCTGGATGCATAATATGCTAGGGTGAAAGATGAAAATTCGCAATTCCTAAAATCATGACCCGAGCGTTGCTTCTGAATTGAATCATCCATACTTTGTCTATCGCTATCTCAATAAATGTTAGTAGGAACCCGTGTTGGCTGCCTAAGGGGCTGATGCATTTTCAGATGTTCGCGCCTCTTTCAGCGCGTAGTTTCTAGTGGTCAGGAGGTGATCTGGGCTAATGAGCTGAAGATAACTAATCTGGACTATGTAACAATAAACAATTTTTAATTTCTCAGAAAAGACTGAGCGTCAACTTGTCAGAAACGAACCTTCAAATAATTTTTTCGGCCTAGTAACATAATTTACCGCAATTTCCAGTCGGCGAATGGTGACAGTAACGAGAGTAGTCAGGTTGAAGAGCTCATTCTTCAACAATCAATTGCGCAAAATTGATAACTGAACATCTCAAATTGAATGCATCTCTGAAGTATATTTATTCAAATACCTATGATGAAATTTTGAAGTTACGCATTTTCATTTTGTATTTCTCCAACTGCACCTAAGTACGGTCTGCATAGTATTTGATGGCAGTTTACATCGGACAGCGTCTAGAACATCCTCGCCATGTGGAGTGAGCAGGGGCGAAGGATATTTGAGAGAATATTTAAGAAGTTAGTGAAGTATAAGTGATTTGATACGTCTCACAAGAAATGAGAGACTCTCAATTTCGAATTCTTGCCAGCCAATAATCCTCTCAGGATTCAAATTGTTTTTAGCAGGCATAGATGAGCTAATATTGACATTTTATGAAGACGATAGGTGGTGATGAAATTTAATTTTACAAAGCATCTAGCAGTGAACAGTGTCTCCAAATGAGTGAGTATAATAAGATAGATTTTTTTTCAAACTTGATTCAATTGCGGTATTTTTATTGTATCGCAGATCATAGTTGATATGTTTTTGAGATTTGCAACTCAATCCAACGTGTACGAATTTATTAAATAATAAGAAGTGCATCTTTGCGGACAGTTAGAGGAGCTCATATTCAATGCATGAGATGCACGCGGATGCACGGAGCTATATAGTGAGACTCACTCCTCTAAGCTAACGAAACTGTACTGTACATAACTGGTAAGCGTTTGCATACAGTGCATGTAGGAAGGAGAGATCCTCGCGTTCTTAGAAGGTCACGCACCTCCTACGCTCGAACAGGTGATCTAACTCTCATGATGAAAAAATGACGCGTATTTCCGAATCCTTAATTTCCAGTCGAGGACCCCACGATGGCTGCAAAAAAAATTCTCTACCATTCGAAAATAGCGATTGCTTTACAATTATTGTTCGCTACTTGCGAGACTGCTGGTATCTACTCGAACATAAATTTACCGGACAGCCATCTGAAATACTATTTCAACTCGTTCCCAAAAATAGCTGATGAGTGCCGGAACGATCCAAGATGTCCATATAAGGTAAACTTTTGGTTCCTCACTATACACATTTTCTATTGACAAAACTTTGGCGTGTTGACGTTCATCATCATCGAATCGACTATACTTTTCCTTATTCAAGAACTAATCGCGCAATTTGCTTCAAATAAATACTTCCAATGTGAGTGACCGTTTCAAGTCGTAGTGAATCACTTATTGTTCTTCGCGAAACCGTTACTTCATTTCTCAGCACATTTTTAGTTCTGAGTCTAATTAGAAGATTTTCTACCAACGTTCTATGATTTGATAATTGATTAATTTTTGATCGATATGTAGAAAAATATTAGATATGTACGTCCAATATCAGGAAAAAATTCACAGTGTTAGAACTAATTACTAAAAAAAAGTAGGCTTCAAACATTTTGAAGATTTCTGGTTGAAATCAAGTATTTTGGTCATTTTGCCCAACTTGCAGACTTCATATACAGGCCCACCTTAGGGACTTATAGATGCTCGAAAAAAGTATCGAAATATACTGTTTCAGACGAACAGCCGAATTACAATAAATAATCAGAACACTCGCTGACATAAATAATATATTTTCTATGTACTGGGCGGAAAAGTTGACTTTATGTATGCACGAGCCATCGACTTTCTCTTCCGCACAGTACGATAGAAAATAGAAGTCCATAAGTGCGCGGAACTCTGCATTTGTATCGAAATATACCGTTCCCATCCAGTTTTTGATGATTTTTCTGGCCCAATAGTTTGTGATGCGCTACATCTACGTTCCAAAGTCGAAAATGACCAATAAATTGTCAAATAGTCAGTTTTATGCCCTCGTTTCAAAGTTCCAATAAACCTTAATTGACTGGTACTCCGAGATCGACGAATAAAATCACTAGTTCATGATCCTTCTGTCAAAATGCGATACCTATAATTCGTAGATTATCATGAGTTCCATGGCTAGAATGCGTATAAGAGACTTCGAAGTACGCACGTTAATATGATATAATCGGGTACTTTTTTCAGAGTCATGCATCTTCCATACTTTACGTGGTTTCGAAAACACTGCTTACGAGGCAAGGAACTGGTCACAATCGGCAAGTTTGGGCGGAATGACCTGTATCCATTTTTAAAATTTAAATATCAAAGAAACAATTGATACGCACTCCACTGTGAAATGTCGACAAATCGACGAACCCTCGCATTTTAGGAATGTTTACAACCCAACTTTCCCATAAAAGAATATCCAACATTTTGCAGTCACATTTGGGAGCAAAAGCATGCTGGGGGTATGAGAGTGCCTGTAAATCTGAAAATGCATTTTCTACGCCAAGTTGTCCCGGTGATCACAAAGGATGGGTCTCATCTAAAAAGGCCCAAATAGATACTTTCTATTCTCAAGGAGATT
Organism: Eretmocerus eremicus; assembly: GCA_030522705.1. Lineage (NCBI taxonomy): Eukaryota > Metazoa > Arthropoda > Insecta > Hymenoptera > Aphelinidae > Eretmocerus > Eretmocerus eremicus. The sequence goes on along the minus strand of JAPYYZ010000299.1, from coordinate 25,282 downwards.
TTGGATATGTGAGAGATCAGCGTAATGAATTGATGATGCTATGCGAACCATTATTTTTAGTAAGTATGCTACAGCAACTGTGAGAACAATTATTCAGGGATACCGCATGGTATACTGTATCATACAAATCATTTTTCAGGACGACTCTTCGTTGGAGTGCTCGGAACATATGCGGTTCTGCAGAGGACGAAATATTATGATTAATTTTACCGATCTTGTCAATAGGAAAGAACCTATTAGATATAAGATGGATGTCTTGAAAGAGGGACAAATAGGCGGATATTGTAGGTAAGCTGTGAGAGATCGAGATTTTGTTATGCTGTCATTTTGTTAGTTATCGTCAATATGATCGAATATCATCTTCAAGATTAAATGATAAAAGACTGAATGAAAACGCTGACCAAATGAGCCCCTTGCAATCTTGGGGTCCAGAACTTAGGAATTTTCGTGAACTACTCCATAAGCCTATTCAACACGACGAGTGCGACGTCGTAGTTAAGGAGCCTACTTATATTTTAAAAATAGACGCGGGTGAGTATCAAAACGATGGATGAAGATTCTATGAATTGATGATGATTCATTCTCACACGGATACTTTTTTTCAGTTGTAAATATGTATCATCATTTTTGTGATTTTTTTAATCTATACGCATCATTGCACGTCAATCTGTCACATCCATCTTCATTCAGCACCGATAATCATATCATGATTTGGGAAAGTTACAGGTACTTTTTATAGCACATGATCATTCATGAATAGAAAATAGTGATTCATTGCATCTTTATTTCAGATATCGGTCGGCTTTCCAAGATACGTTTAGCGCCTTCACATCTAATCCTCTATGGGATTTGAATACTTTCAGGGGAAAAGTCGTATGTTTTAAGAATGTAGTTTTTCCATTGTTACCGCGGATGATTTTTGGACTATTCTACAATACACCCCTCGTAAGCAGAATCTTGGATACGTATACAACCAAAATAATCAATCATGGACCAATTTTTGACTTTGCGCTTTTCCAGATATATGGCTGTGAAGGTAGCGGCTTGTTCTCTGCATTTTCAGACTTTATTCTGCACAGGTTGCACATACCATTACACGAAAGAAATAACTCGAAGATTCGAGTGACGCTTCTTAGCAGAGATACGCAGTATAGGCGGATATTGAATGAAGACGAGTTGGTGGAAGCTCTTGAGAAGAATCCTCGATATGAAGTTCAAAAGGTAATTACATAATAAATCTGACAAAAACGTGTCGTTTGTTAACTTCTGCAAGCTATATTGTACATATAATAGGAATGCAGATCAAAACTTTTCTATTATTCCAGGTTGTTTATAATAAATTGATACCGTTTAAGCAGCAACTCGAAATAACAAGAAATAGTGATATTTTCATCGGTATTCACGGTGCTGGGCTGACCCACTTTTTATTTCTCCCTGAGTGGGCTGTTGGATTCGAATTGTGAGTGCTGAGGACAATCTGTTTTGGAATATATACATGAAACATGTGATAGTAATGGTTGGAAATCTTACAGATATAACTGTGAAGATGCAAATTGCTACAAGGATCTCGCAAGGCTCAAGGGCATTAAATACCTAACATGGGAGGATAGGCAGAAATTGATAGAGCGTGACCCTGTAAGAGTGCAAAGATTCATCCGATTTTGGAAATGAATATGAGGAAAAGGAAAAATTGCTGAGTGAAATATATTTGCAGGAAACTCATCCACACAATGGGGCACATGCGAAATTCATTAACTACGAGTTCGATATCGATGAATTTTTGAGGATCGTAACTAAAGCTGAAAAACATGTTAAAAATCATAACGCATTCAAACGGTTCATCGAACGTCGAGCAGAAGGCCAAATGGAAGCAGGAGCAGATGAAAAAAAACCTCGGAGCGAGGAGTTATGACATTGACTAATCAAATTGGGAGTTTGTTGCGATGATATTGATTAACTGATTCCATAACCAAAATACTAATTGATAATCGGAGACAGGGATATCTCTCTGTCCTCACAGAAATGAACGCTTCAGTAACGATTAACGAATTTAATATTACTTGAATTAAATTACAGTCGCCGCAGAGAATATGGAACTTTATTGCAACAAATTCTCAATTGAACTTGATGTTCAAAATATTTTCAAAACCATTGAATGATGTTATTTTTGCACCAATGTTCTATTCTGATGTTCGAAAAAACCTCGACATCGATAGTTTTCGATACCATATACACACATCTTTCGATGCCCGTCATGTTTGTAAATACTAATTCCTCGTAGTCGTATCACGTAGACACATTGTTTCTTGTACATACTCCTTTCTGGTAAATGAACAATAATTGTTTATCCGCACTTTTTGGGTCTGGTTTTTCTGTCAAGATCTATTCAATACTTGCGCAATGATTGAAGGGTTTCCAACGAAAGTGACGTAAGTCTATTCTCCAGACATTTTCGTAATCAAATTTGTATACGCTTGCGATCTTTTCTCAAAAACTGTGGTCACGAATTTTATATCATATGTTAAACTTGAAGAGAAAGTCAGTGATATGAGAATTCTAGTATTTTCAAAATTGGACTTGACGTCCCTTTGGCTTGAAAACCTTCAAATATGATACTTTGATGAACTTTATGAACTGGCTCGTCCACAGAAACTAATTATCACTTATGTTCCAATAAAATCCTCCCTATTCAATTATTCATAGTATGCGATCAGGAAAGAATGATTTAATGCACTGATCAAAATAGGATAATTTACACTTTGACTGCAAAACAAAGAAGTAGCAGTCTCGGAAGTATCGATGATATTTTTGCATGGACTTTTATCTGTATGCAGACCCACGGGTGGTTGATGAATTTATGCTATGCACACATTCTTTTCAAATGAAACACAATTTTTAGTACGTTGAATATATTATAAATTATAGTACTATTTTGTACAAATTTACAAACGTTATAAAAGTACGACAATGCAAGACAATTGACTACTCTTATTCTATAGTGAACAACTACAAAAATCCATTAAGAATCACAGGTGCCCAGCGAAGAATTTGACGTTTTATGATTACGGAGGAGATTCTGCCCTCGATGTCGTAAGACCACGAAACTCAAATTGACAACCATATATGCAGTGATTATGGCAACCGCTCGCTGATTATCAGCTCTGAGTGTTTTCATGGACATATTAATAGCACCAGTCAACACATTTGCAAAAAGGAAGAACAACAATCCGTTACCGTTGACAGCCTCGAAAAGCTCCGTAGTTCTCACGACATTTATGGTTTTTTCTTTAGTATTCAAATCATCGCGAATCAAATGTCTTGAAACGCCCCTACGGGTTTTTTCCTGTGCACAGCTAGTGATACACTCCATAAGTACATCTATCAATAACAAAAATGTAATCATCAAAGCGCTTATAAACACCATCCAAGTACAATAACCAGAATTAGCCAGTCTTCTGGAGACGCCAAAGTATGGTTCGCAATAGTACGAGACAAAAAATGACACGTTAGAGATCAAATAGAATTCCACAGTAAGTAGCATCGATCGGCTATACCCAATCCGAAATTCGCACCCCGATAACTTAATTTTGAAAACCAATTCATTCTCTTTATTCTGAAATGTAGAATGTATCAATCTCCCGAAGGCAATACCAATCAAGTAAAGTGCAACGTATCCAGGAATCGACACCCATCCCTCCCTATTGGCCGATAAAATATCGTCCCTTGGCGCGTCACTCAAGACCCAGTCCTTTAAACCTTTTGTGCTCAAAGCATACTCGTGCATTATTAGGATCCACACCCCGGTAATCAGCGAGTAAGTTGTTGTCAGCTTTTTCGATAAAACTCCCGTGAACAATTTGACACTGGCCAGAGTTAAGAAAAAATTCCAATGCACGCCATATTCGCTTACATGCCGCTGATATCCCAGAATTTCTATCGATATTAATCGTCCAAAACCTAAAACTAGAAGTGGCACGCAATCCTTCAAAACTTTGACTAGTCCCTTTGAGTGAAGGTTCATCGAAAAGTCCGTTAATTGCCTAGCTTCGGGAGCTACTAAAGCATTAGACAATAAGAATAGACCCACGCCCAAGTCCATCAAACTGTAACCATAGGTTTCGGTTTTGACGAATTTACGGGGGAAGCACTTGAAGTCAACAGCGAGGATGCAGATAACTGTGATGATGTTGGTCACTGCTCGGAAATTCGTGAGAAACGGAATTCTTTTAGAGCTTGGGAGCTGAGTGGCTTTGGGTGTATCTTTGGGTTTCATGGCAAGAATACTCAAAATATTCGCTGCCGCAATTATCAAGAAAACTTGGCAGATGGCCACGTTTTTTTCGGATAATATGGTAACACAGAGTATTACCGGCAATACCGTCATACAAAATTCCACGAGAAGCTTTGTTTGAGAACTAATGTGCGAGCCGCAAAGAGTCAACATGGTGAGAGTTGCGAGGATACAGCTCGCGATCGGAATCAGCACGAAGAATACGTCCAAGGCTGAACTCCCGCTCTGGTTTGAAACAGCTTCCTCCTGCTGTCGCCGGTAGCGCTCATAATCGTCTTCCATCTTTTTCGAAGGGGTTTCGAGATCTAGCTAAACGTTGTGGTCCTGTTGGATTGATGAATATGAATATGATTGAATACTCTTGCATTGTTGATCCAAGAAAAAGATAGAGCAATCAGTTCGTCATTGATCTACCTTATCAATTGGAAGACGTGACTCGGAGTGTCAATCCTTTCTACGTGAGTTTTCTAACTGCTGCGTGTGCCTGTACGTAGATTACATCCCATCCTCGTGTTGAGCGAATGTTTACACTATACTACCTCCATCTGTCGTCCCATGTTGGTTCGATTCTTGAAACAGGCGGGCTGGTCATTTACAGATGCAAATATAAACTTATATTTGCCAAGTACAAATTTTCATTGTAAGTACGTTGAACATTCGATAATTTTGAGTGGTAAGACGGTTACATGGGACATATTTCATTTGATAAGAACACTCTCAGTTGGTTTATATTCATAGAATCCAAATGGAAAAATAATTCATAACTGAAGCAAACATTCAAAAACTACATGCATTATAATTCTGCGATAACTGATTCCAGTAGGTTCATGCATTTAGGATAGAAGTTGAAAATGACTTTAACTCTTGTATCTCTCAAATTTTCATATCCTTGAGTATCATAAATTGTTCAAACTTTGAGGAATGTTGACGAGTAATAATATTTTTAATGTATGTAGGAAAATAGAATTCATTATGCTGAAATACATTCAAAGCCCATCACGAAGCAAAGTGGAAGTAACAGAAACTTCTGCCAAAAAAGATGATCCCATTCCACTAGCTGAAAAAATGAGGCCCAATAATTTGGATAATTACATTGGGCAATCTCATTTGATTGGGCCCAAGACAATATTGCATGATTTACTGAAGATGGGAGAAATTCCTAGTATGATACTGTGGGGTCCACCTGGATGTGGAAAGGCAAGTGTTGCTACAAGTACCTAATATTTCAAAGATACTCTTTTTATTCTTGAATCTATTAATGAATCTTTAATATTCCCAATGCCACAGACATCTTTGATCAATGTCATCATACAAGAAAATAAAAAGCTATCCGACAATCCAGTCAAATTCATCAAGTTATCGGCAACAAGCACAGGTATTAATGATGTTAGGAAAGCAGTTGCTGAAGCAGAAAATCAGGCCAAACTAGGGCGACGCACAGTTCTTTTCATGGATGAGATTCACAGGTTCAACAAACTACAACAAGATATCTTTCTGCCTCATGTGGAGGCAGGCACATTCACCCTAATAGGAGCCACAACTGAGAACCCATCATCTGGACTAAACTCAGCTTTGTTGAGTCGATGCAGGGTGTTTGTTTTGAAAAAACTGACTAAAGAAGATCTAGTTTGTATAATTTCCAAGGCAGTAATGTCTATGGGTGGAGAGATTGTGGAGAAGGGACATGACCAGGGACAGGTGCGATCTCAAACTAAATTTATCATTGATGAGGATCTTGTAGAATGGTTAGCTGAATGTTGTGACGGTGATGCAAGGGTAGCATTGAGTGGATTAGAAATGTCTGTACAAGCTACAACAACATGTGGAGTACAACTAAAGCCAGTAGTCTTGAAACTAGAAAATATCAAGACTAGTCTCATGAAAATGCAAACTTTGTCAGAAAAGAAAACTGATTATCTACATCATTTGCATGCTGCTTTACATCACTGTATAGTTGCTAATGATGACAATGCTGCTCTGTACTGGTTGGCAAGGATAATGGAGACTGGGGAAGATCCTGTTTACACAGCAAGAAAACTGGTAACAATAGCTGGGGCAGAAATTGGGTTGGAAGATGAATTTGCCATGAGTACGTACAATTTAATTTGTATGATACTGAATCATCATCACTCCCAATTATTCATATTTTGGCACAGGGAAAGTATCCAGCCTCAATTATATATCCATATCTTGGATTTTAACTAATAAGATTATTGACAATCATCATAATTGGATATGGACAAAAATTTACCGAATCTCTAAATGGGAGGTTTTTATTCCTACAAAATATTTCTCCCACTCTCCCAAGATTCTAATAATTTTAGAATAGTTTCACTCAAAATAAAATCACAACAGAGCAGATTCATTCTAAGATGTATTAAAATGCAAGAATCTTTACAGGCTCTGATGGAAACAATATAGCTGCTGACAAATATATAACAATGAAGTGTGCATTTCCATTACAGGTACAGCCATTCACACAGTGCACGCATGTCAGATGGTTGGAATGCCCGAATGTGATGTAGTTCTAGCGCAGTGTGTCATAAGTCTAGCAAGAGCAGAAAAAAACAGAGAGATCCCTGAAGCATTACAAAAATGTCAAGAGATTATTGAGAATCACAAGGGTCCACAGCCCAAAGTCCCAACATTTATCAAGGACACATCAGCTCGTAAGAAACTAAGAGCCACAGTTGGTATGTATTGGATTGTTTATAAGGGAGGAGCAATGTTGTGCTTTAATTAAATTGACAACACATGCAGGAACCAACTTGGTGCAGCAGGAAAACACAATTAAAAGCTACTTACCGGAGGGCCTGGAGAACACAAACTTTTTTGAATCCTGATCATCCTGCTCATTGATGACAATTGAAATTGAATCCTAGAAAACCTCAAGTACCTGATGAGAATAACATAAGCAACCATACTCTGATTAGGAGAAGATATGACAGTAACAGTATTTCTTACTTTTAAAGAGCCGGGTCTTGTTGCTCTTGGCGTTCATTGCGATTTTGAATAATTTCAATATAAACAAATCTTGAAACAAATCGAACAAATCGATGCCCCGCTATTTAATTCTTAACCCAATCATGACCGACTACATAGCTCTGCCGTAAGCACTACGAGCTGATACCCAACAACTAAGTATATTTTACCGCGCGGAGTAGAAACACTCGCGAACTAGATGACTCGATAGACACGGAAACGCACGAGAAGGTAAATCAAACGATACCTCCCGTTCATCTTTTTAGTAGCCGGTTACGCCTAGTCTATATATGTTACAAATTGCAATCAATATCACGTCACGACTCACGACGTCACGACACCACACGACACTGATTCCGTCAGATTCGGCCGTTATCGCGGTTATCGCGCATCGCGCGCACATTTCCCACGCAAAATCCTCATTCCATTTCCCCTATCACTTCTCCCCATTCCGTATTCCGTTCCTTGACTGCATTGACGCTGCGCTGCGCCAGCGCCACCTCGATCGGACGAGCAATCCTCGAACTTCTCAAGGCTGATGGCCGACATATTCGTGTACGTACATGCGGTCTGGCTGGTGTATGCGTGCAATTGTATACGTGTGATGGTAGTGCACTTGCTTGCTTCCGACTTTTTGTGTCACGAGCTGACGCAAAACTCGAGTGAATGATATATAGGCTCGTATATAGGTGCCTGGTGCAGTTAATAATTTTCCCCCCGGGTAATAGAGGGGAAATCACTCAGCATTGAAAGCAGTGGGAGGCGAAAAAGTAACTACGGTCGCGGTCAAGCTGCTCTGAACGGGCCTTTCCTCGCCCTCGAGTCATCAATGTCGGTTCAACTTAACCTACTTATTCATCATTTGTGATTCACTCGCAGAGGCCTTTCACTGGGACTGAAGATCTAAATTGTATGTACTGTTCACCACCTCCTGGTTGTCAAGATGAAAGTTTGGATGTCCGAGCACATTTTTAAGTGAGTGTCTTATGTTGCCTCATATGTCATCAAGCTTACAATATAAATATACATTTGTTACAAAAATTAACTTAATTCTTTTTCAACACTGAGAGTTTCTATTTAACAGTATGACTTATTGAACAATCAACTAACTATTCAATTATATGTTCTTGCCAACTATGCAGTCATCCATGGGAAACAGTGGCGTCTGCTGCTTGGAGAAAGTACCCCAACCCTATAACTCCGTCAGTGCTTGGAACCGATGTTATTGATAGGAAAGTTGTGGATGGTGTCCTACATACCCATCGTCTTGTATCAAGTCAGTGGGGATTCCCAAGATGGACAAAACCAGTAAGTATTTTGATCAATCAAGCTGATTACAATAGTACAGTAAGTGTTTAATCAAGCATTCTCTTCATAATCACAAGTACTCAAGAATTTGAAAGTTATCCATGTTCACTTCATATACATCAATTCATTTTGTTTGTTTAATACATGCATTTTTTAGTTTGATTAATGCGACCATCTAACTTGATTGGAGTTTTTCATTGATATTGGTGTATATTATGATTGAATGTGATGATATAACTTCCCTCTCCAAATATGATGCAAAGTGTAATAAAGTCTCACAGAAATTCAGATGAAATGGAAGCCTTTGTGAGTGCATACAAAAAAGCAAATTTTAGTTCATGAATCTTTTCAATTCATTTAAAATATACACACTGTGTAACTTGTCTGACTTTACACTCACAGTTTCATCCAAAATTACTCAAGATGGCTATAACAGAGAATCAATTTTATGCATGGTACCTGAGGGAAATTGTCCAACCTCAACACCTATGTCTGGTGTCTCAAAATCAACAAGTCCCAATGTATTTGACTTTCTCAATTTATCCCCCACAAAAATTTCAATGGGGAGCAAGAATATTAACAGCAAAACAGTTCTATGTTGGGTGGCTGTTTGGGAACCACAAAATTATCAGCCTTCATCCAACATATTATATTAATTTGCGTGGTTTGAAGCCAAAATGAATGATCTGGTGAGAAAAAATTAATCTGAACTTGATTTTTGTAAACATAGATAATAATTTAGCATAACACATGACAGTGATATCTTAGATTATACAACGCAATGACGAAGTATCCATGTCTTCAATTAACTTCTTCATCCATCAGCTAAACTTCAAACCATGCTATTCTCATTGACTCATACTACTTTAGTAGATTTTATTTGAGTATACTATATAGTAGGAAATTGAAAGTTCGAGGAAGTGAATGAATGTATCTTCATTTTTGTTTAAATTGAATAGTGAAGTTACATAAGAGCTGATGTTATTTCAAGGCAGAAAATCCTGAAATTCTCACCAATATTAATTTTTCCTTCTTGAAAAATCAAATTGATGTTCTTGCTACATTCCATTTTTTTTATATTGAGTTTCATTTATCATTGATATCCGTTTTCAGATTTGTGAAGTAAATAACATGCTTTATCTTGGAAGAATCTGAATTCTTTTCAAATCTTCTGATCTTATTCTGCATATAATGTATTTACTATTATTTATAATGAAAAACGCATCTTTTGCCTTGTCATGCATCATCAAATTTTGATTACTTACAAAAAAGTCGAGTTTTTTAGTTGTAGAACTGATTTTTGATGAATAGCAAGATGTATATTTCACCAGGGAATCCTAAGCTTGCTCGAAAAAATCGTGGAATATGAGTAATATTGAAAATGGATATGCCAAAAAGAATGTGTTGCAGGTATCTTAGATACAAGTCTTTTTGAAGCTTATTTCTAGCTGTACATGTAAATTTTTTTCACATTACATTGGTTCTATGTTGTTCATTTTGATAGCTTGACAAAAGATTTCGAGTTGTCTACATTCCCGTAAAAAGTCACAGCAGCATTATTTCAAGTTCAAAATGTTCTGCAGACAATTATGAATCACTTGTAGAAATTGCTCAAATCGATTATTTTCAGAAAGTACTTTTGTAAAGAGGAAGCTTTTTCATTTCAGAGATTCATTTTAAGCATTATTTTAGCTTGCAATTTGGCAAACCTTACAAAAAAAATGGTAAATATTCATTCTCACGGGAATATTCGCAAATTTAGCAGAAAATTATCATATTCAAGCTCGAAACAGATGCTGAAGATTACAGATTTGCATTTCTTAGAAATCTTGATTCATCTAGAGTTGAGGGAAATTCATCCAAGTCGACAAATATTTGACACATCAATGAGAGAATTCGTTTTCTAATGGATGTTCATATCTGGGACAGGAATTATTTCACACCAACTGTCGGGAACCGGAGTTCCAGTCAATACTTTAGCCATTTGACGCTCATCGTTATAATTAAAAGATGTTGAATCAATGTAAACCATGTGAGAGGAAGATTTGAAAGCCACCGCGGCCTAGTGGATAAGGTCGTGGCCTTCAACGCAGAGGGTCAGGGTTTTATTCTCGGCCGGCACCAATGTGAATTTTATAAGTGCCTTATCGGTGGTTTCGGTGGTTCAAAAATTTGCGTTGTCTTTCCTCGTCCAGGACAATTTTTGATGCACAAAAAATGTCCCTCGTGGCGGGACCAGATACTACTTGTTTCTCGATGCAATGTTTCTTGCAGAAACACAAGAAGCCTAATAGTAACAACTCGCGCGTGATCGTTTTTCTCAATCTCAAGGTTGAAGAAGTGCAAGAATCATTGCATCTAACGGAGGAATATAATGTATATCAAAGCCATAGTCGCAAGACAGGAATAGTCTAATTTCATAAAACGAATTTGAACGAAAAACAAAAATGAGGTATTACATGAATTCCTAATCGTCTCACCGGCCGCGTTTTTCAAATGATTGTGATTCATGAGTTCGAGTCGATGTCTTCTGAATTATTCAAAATAAAGTCTACTTATTTGAAGAAAGTTTATTGCGAAAACAAGTACTTGAAAGTTTATTGCGAGAACAAGTTCTCGCTTTCATGAAATTCATTGTTAAATATTTCCATAGCGTGCTATACATGCGTGACTCAAATGGCTACTTTGAAAGAAGGTCGTGTGCGAGCCTCATAGAGATCGATTATCTTCCATTGTCCTAAATGTAAAATAATCATCTCCGAAGTATGGCGGTGGAATTGCTGAAAGGTGCTCGACTTCTTGTGAAAACGGACAATGATGCCATCAGTATTTTTCTCATTTTTCTCAAAATTGCTCTCTCCTGAATGACGTTTACGATACCATCGAAAGGACTAGACCGATCTTTTTGATTACGCACAAATTGATGATATTATCTCGTCGTTGAATCTCTTAGCTATTGAAAAATCCATCAAAAGAGTCCCCTTCACTGCAGAATATGTAGTTACCGAACGTACGGTGAAATTCGCGCTTCTTCTAAAAAAGTGCTGAACATCTACTCCCGTTCAATGAAAAAACCACAGTCTCGACCGCAAAATGAGAACATTTATTCTCCCATCACTGCTGGATTCCGCTGTTTAATTTTAAATCTTGATGAAGTTTTTCAAAAGATTCCAATCAATACAAAACTATACCCAGACTTTTGTTGATGGGCAACTTTCATTGTGTCCTAAGAAATTCGGCCGATTCACCCCCTCTTTCCGAACTTATATTTGTACACCCCCCCCCCATTTTAAAATAGTTATTCTTTTCATTTTTTATTTGTTAACTTTCATGCAGTTCTACTTGAACTTTTGTTAGTAACTAAAATTGAAGTGTTCCACACAGTCGGTCATAGATGAAAGTCAGAGTATCTTCCACACTTGGAAAAACTGTAATTCTAATGGAAACAATCAACCTCAATACTGATATTGAAAAATCGAATAGTCATTCTTGCTATCGGTTAAGATATTCCCTATAAAAGGCCAAATTTTGTAGATCTATGTTTTCTTCAGGAAAATTCAATTTTTTGCGCGCGGGAAAATCCGTAGAGCATTGAATGTGGAGCAAGAGAGCTTGACCCTCGAGAACTATTTTCGCTCCATCCAAGTTTGAATTCTTACATCGCTTCAATCCATAAAAATTTAAATATGCTACCTCGTGTTATGTTACTGAGAGATCAAAATAGAACAATCCGATCCAAGGACCAGGGTTTCTACTGTCCTGAAAAAACTGGAAATCTCTTAGAAATACAATTTTCCCTCAACACCCTGGAGAATATATTAGTTCGGAATATTATCCCCCTTTATCCCTGTATTTCTCTTTGCTTGTAAATTTTTGTGATTACATATGCGTGCCGTGAAGCAATGATATACGCAAATAGCTTGCATAGTTAGTTCTGCTGAGGGTTTGTGATTCTGTTGACAATCGGATCAAACGGGTTCATCTACAAATGCGGTGTCCAGTACGGTACACGGTGTATTTTGTTTCACTCTATCATTTTGATTCACAATTACTTGAACGTCACAGAATCAGAATTTCAATTCCATATCAACTAAGGTACAGTGCCGCACGTAAATTTTAGATAAGAGAACTGCTTTTTAAGCCACATTCAAACAGTCATATTTCAGAATTCATGGGTTATAAGGAAATTTTGAAAAAAACTTTTGAAAAACATGAAAAATGTCAACTTATCGAGCAACTTATTCTCATGGTTCTGTTGATTTCTTTGCAACTTTTATAGAAAATACTCCAATTTTTCACGAAGCATCTTGAAAAACGAAAAAAATGCTCTGAGCAGATATTTTTTTTTTTCACCTTTCTTAGATCATACGCTAAAGAAAATGCAAACTCTGGAAAAGGTAAGAATTGTGATATTTTATATTTCGGCAAAAATTTCACAAAAAAGAAGACGATTCTCATGATTTTCAGGGCTGGCACCCTCGTCAGCGTTTGAAGTAAAACTAAATCGAAAAATAGCTGCACAAGCTCCTTCCGTTTCTCAAGATGCTTTTTCAGAACTAGTCCATCTTCATCTGAGCAATATATTTGCACTAGAGTTGGGATTACTCGAAGAGCTTTCCGCGGATCGCTCCAAAATTTTACACAGTGGTGCATTTTGCCAATGCGCAGTTTGGATTGGAGCTACTTTTCCAAAATATTGTTTTACACTATTTTAAATCAATTTATAGTGAATGCCGGTAAGGTAGGGCATGTCGTAGCCGTGCAGCGTGTGCGACGCGGCTGCGCAGTCTGCTCGTTAGTAAAATGGATTTTACAGGGACGTGAGACAAAAAAGAGCAAAACAAGGAGAAGACGAACCTAATCTGGTCGATTGCCGAAATTGCTAAGCTAGTTGAAGGTCTGCGCATGCAATAGTTTGTGCAAATCGAAGTATTTTGTCCCGGCAGATGACGTGTGGCCTTAATTGTATTCACCTTTTATGGCCACCGTGATGCAAAGGCTACACCAGTGTTAAAACCTCATCAGATAGCCTTCTCACTTACTTGAATTATTTTCGTAGGTATGACAATCATATGATTATTTTTGTAAGTTCTAGAAGTTTGATCTTGCGATGCCAATTTTGCACTTTTCTGATAATTTGTACTTGTTAAGCATTCCAAAATAATTTTAAAATATCGGATTGTAAAGTATCGGTATAATGTCCTTTTGCGTTTCTGCATTTTCTTTGGGAATTCCAAACTTTTTGAATTCAATTCACTCCAATCTTTGCAAATCTTTACATGCGATTTTCACCTATCAACATAAATTCCACCAGTATTCAGAAATCTTATCAATTCGGGCGTTTTGTTCCAGCTTACACACAACTGCCAACTCCATCCAGTAAAATCTTCAATTCATATACAGTTCAGCACTCCTCCCTTCTCCGTGACGATATACTCGTACGGAGAAAACGATGCATTGCCGAAACAAATCGACTCGTACAACAGAATCCGCAACGTAAATCACCCCTCTCAAAATTCACGCTCGCTTTCGCTCCAGCTTCCTCTCAACTAGAGGTCAAAAATCCCACAGCCTCGCATATTCAACGACAATAAGAAAATTTCGACATCGAGCTTTCCCCAAACCACATCATCACGTTCTCTAAGCTTCAACCTTTGGATTCGTCCAATTAAAATTTTTCGGAAGATCATGATACATTTTCACAAACACTTTGAAATCAAGGTGCCCATCCACCCGCCCTCCCATGCGCGTAACCATCGCTTTTCACGCACGACCCTCCGGCAGTTGCCAAGCTTGCCAGGATACACACAGGGCTGCCGAGGATTGCGCGCCAGAAATTTGAAGCTCGCTCGCACGCGAGAGGTGGATGCGCTTCAAGTGCGCGGCAAGAAGCTCGTTGGGAAACGCCGGGCGATTGCAAAACAACGTCGTCGTCGTCGTAGTCAACGGCGGCGGCAGTATCAACTTTCATAATGAGCACGCTCAATGTTATGTCAGCTGGCTCCGTTCCAGAAACGCCCGCTCCCTCTCGCTCTCGAACCAAACACACGAGAGAGAACGAGATAAACGAAGACAGCGGGTTTCGCGCCCGGCCAAAGGGTCCGAGACTCGCCCTCGAGCTTTCAGGGCCCCGCGCGCCGACGCTGAAAACGTATACACGGGGAGCTTGCGCTCGTCCCGCGCTTGTAAAAGTTTCGAGCTTGCGAAATTTCATCCTCTATCCGTTCCTCCAGCCTCTCTGCTATTACAGCGCTGTTTGCCATTGCGCTCGAGAGGCGCGTTGTTTTGCCCCGCGCAGCTGTTCGAGCCTTGTATATAGTTGTCGAATAATAATCGTGATGGAGAGACTTGGCGAATGAATTAATGGATCGCTTAGAGCTCGCACTTGCGAGCCGGTGTTAACTTTGAGCTGTGCCGGCTGCCGCGCGAGGATTGCAGCCGACTCTGCGATAGCGGGACGATATCCTGCTCCGTATAGTGCGAGCCGAGTCTCGCTTGAAATCATCCCGCGACGCGAAAGGGGAAATGAAAGTGGATTGCTCTCGTTTTCTCCTTGCGCGATATGCCAATTCGGCCGACTCTTTACGGCTCTCGCGAGCGCTTTTTGTAATTTTCGCCCGGAGCTGCCGCGATTCTTCTACGTAATGCTCAGCTTGCGCTCTGTATTCACATGTGACTTCGATTTATTCGACAGTGGTGTCTAGCGAAATTGCAATTTTACCCTCGAGCTGGCTTCTACTGCGACAATTGGGATTCATGCACACCTTCGCTGAAAAATTGAACCGCTCGGTCTGCGATATTTCACAATTATTCCAAAGCTTGCGCCCAATTTTTTACAATTTGGCTAAACTGCGGAAGGATGAGGGTGTTATCATTTTGTTAAAGTTGCAAATAAAGAACTGACTAGTTGCGCTAACGCGATTCTAATTGCTACCTACTTGCTGCGATAATTTCTGCTAACGATCTTATTAAATTCAGCTTCCCCCAGTTTTAATCCATTTCTTTGCTCTCGCAACCCAACTCTCGTGACATTTTGTTTTTTTTTCCTCCTCGCAAAAGCTGTGCCGACATGAACACGACTAAAAGTTACGATCATCCGCGACTCAAACAAATCTTCATAATTGCTGCGAGATAGGGATACCTCTCAACTCAGCCATAATTTATGACGCACATTTAGTTGACCAAATTTGTTATTTTTATTTGTTCCAGTTGATAGGCGATGCAAATTTCTGTTACGCCAGCGAGAGGAGCGAAGTCGACCCGAGCAACAGGCGGATGGTGTTGAAGACGCGAAATGTAAGTACAATATAGCTGCTTGCGTCTTGAACTCTGGTGTGCATAGTATGAATTCATTGTTGCTTCGACTGCGAGCGAGTTCAAGAGAAACCACTCAAACGCACTTGCGTCATCATTTATTGACGTCCTAAGCGAGCATAAAACGGTATGTTCTAAAGACTCCGTATAATGTACCGCGCCTTCATTTCTGCGAATGTATGTAAAGACTCTCCCACGGTCTTTACATCGCCAAGAATTGATTTTTACACAGAGTACGATTCCAAGTGTGTCTAATTTTTTTTCATACATACAGTTGGACTCCATCATATGAACTATAAGTCATTTTAAAGATCGAATGTCATCTACTAGAGTATCGTTTGCAACAAACCGATTCGTTTCTTTTTTGCCTCATTTTCTATGTTACATTGTATTTTACGTTAGTCTCGTCTTCTTGTCTGAGTAAGGTGGACAAAATTCGTAATTCAATCGTAGTCTTTTATCAACCTGTTGACCTCAAGAGAAGGTAAATCTTGTCTCGGCTACGAGGTACGACAGGCCATTGGAATTATATATGAGCGAAGATTTATTATTCAAGAATTAGGGCCACAAATTAGTCCCCAGGGTACTTCAATAATAGGTAGAGCATGAGAATAACAAATCTCGGTGCTTGTTGAACTATTGTCGTCGACGGCAACAGTTTCCTGTCTCTATCTCTTATTCATCGAACCGGTGCTCGAAGCCGTGACACTCGGCATGCTCAATCAGCAGTGCTGATTCGAACGCTCGCGTATATCGCTCGAATAACTGAGTCAACGCTCGGTAGAGCTCAAGAGCCACCTGTACCTTGTCATCGGACACCGCATACCGCTCCAAGTCTCCATGATCAAAGTAGCTTCACAGAGATTAATTCATCGCCCGATCTCAGTCATCCCAAACCAAAGCCAATGCACAATACATCTCACCCCTACGGAGACGATAAATCCGCCTCGGGATAATCAATCAGCGAGCCCGGCGAGATCGTAAAATCCAGTCCCGGGCATCGATTGGATTTTGATGGATGCCGAGCCTCGTAGCTCAAGTCCGAGCGCATCCTTCGGCCACAACGTCGCGGCGTCATGAAGAATTCGCCCCGATCGCCGGCCAATCGAAAAATATTGCCCGTCGCTCGCTCCAAGCTCGCGCCTCCACCACCCGATATACCTCCAGCCACGCGCATCGCGGCGCAAGACTGCCCCTCTCGGGCGTCCAGAAGAATTAAATTGAACGTCAGGCGGGACACTGCACTCGCAGCAGTTTTACCCGAGATTGATATCGGTATCCCCCAGAGGAACTCCACCGTACCTCTCCGGGTGCAGCCGAGCGCGTGCCGATGCAGCCTTGACCTCGCCTCTCGTCAGCTAACGCCGAGGCAATGGGCCCGCAAGTAGGTGCGAGAGGAGCCTCCTTGGGGAGCTTTTGCAGCGAACGAGAACGGCCCATCGATTCTGTGCGCACGTGGCTTTATCCCCCGTTTTTTCGCGGCCTCGTATAACGTCTATCTCGTCTGCGGGATGTGCGAGCGCAACCGCAGCAGCCGCTCTGCCGTTTGCCCAACGACGTTATGAGCTTGCGCGCCCCCGGCGGCTCCTATCTATGAAGTTTCAGCAGTCGTTCACACGTGCCGAGATTTTCCTATCGTCGTAAAGCACGTGCGCACGCCCCCCTCCGGAGCCCTTGCGGCTACGCACACTTGCGGACAGAACCTTTCATACTTTACGGTTATAGGCCCTTCCAGGTAATGTGCGCAACCACCGCTATATTCTCGCCCTCCTGCGTGTACGTACGCTCTGCACATTTCATGAGCGAGCATAGCCGCACCGACGACGACGCCGCGGCGATTATGGCTCTGAACGTATACAGCTGCTGCTGCGAGCACCGGGCTTGTACTGCGAGCTTTCGTTATACTCTGGACGGAAATAATACTCTCGTGGGCAGCTATCACCCCGCGGATGGGATTCATTTTTTCTCCAAATGAGATCTCGTGAATCAAGTCGTATTCCTCTGCATTTTTGATACTCTCGTCTCATACGCTCTCGTAAAGAATGAGAGTGCCCTCTGTTTGAGTGTGAATCAGATCCTGGTTGTGCCGAAACACTAACGCTAAAAGCTCGTTCGGCCAAATTTATGAAATATTGTCATCCGTTCCTAGAGCGCAATTGCCATTCTGTGAGAAACACTAAAAAATGACAAAAAAAAAGGTAAAGAATGGATTTGGATTGTTTATAATTGGAAAGTGAGCAATTATTTTTCAATTTTTATGCGGACACAGGTCAAACAGAGATGTTGAGTCCACCCAAGATGTCAGTAGAAAAATCCGGATTGGGTCAGACAGCTTCCATATACACACAAACGATACGATAATTTTTCCAAGTCTTCTTTCCGACTCGCTCGATCTAAATTCTCGAATCATCCCGAATATCAATCAATTTAACATCATTGATAAAGACTGGTTCCAATTGTTACGTATTCTCTAATTTGTCAATAACTTTACGTGATCTATAAAAAAGTAACGTCCTTATCTACCGCCCTTACAAAAAATTCGAGTTGATAATCATGCAGAAGACTCTAATAGTATTGCCTGTAATCTGAAATATAATTTCATCGCGATGGTTGATGATTTGATCAAATTTAAAGGGAAGTATCGATTCTTTTTTTTGTAGAAAATTTGTTTTGATGGGCAAATACCTTTCGATACACTCTTTTGTATTTCAGGATTTTCTCAAAATTTTAAAGTATTAAGATGTCCGTTCTTCCTGTTGCATTCATGTTGGCCTGGACGCAGAAAAAAGTACCGATAGTTCGGAAATTCAGCACATCCCGAATCAGACTTTTCGTCTTTAAACACTACTCGAATTCTATCAAAGTTTCCCCTTTAAACTGAAGGACGAAGAAGCGCAGGAAGGAATTTATACGTCTCTTTTTTTCCTTGTGGAAAAAATCACAAGGTATTGTGTTTCGCATGGCGCACACGTATGTACCTTCCGGTTCGTGGGATTTATCCCGTCGCTTCTGCGCGCCGTAGCTCCTTCTTTCGCTTTTTATTCCGCTTCGTTTGTTCTTGTTCTTGAGTGAATTCGATGATTCGGTAGAACAGACTGTGGAGATCAGCAACGGGGTACGAGCACACGCGCTTCATCACGCCACGTTGCCTCCGAGCTCCAGCAATATTGTCATCTTTGTTCATCTGTATGATTGCAACTCGCCGCATGATGGAGTTTGTCTTTCGTTTGTTGAATGAAAAGATAAGCGTGTATCTAATTTCCATTTTGCTTCTCCATTTTGTATTTGATTTGATTATTCAAAGTATATCTACTCAAGAGAGAATAATGTAAAAGTAAAAATTGGAAATATTGAATGCATGGCTGATGCCATTTCCTAGGGATAAAAATCAATCATCCAATGCGTGATGGAGCTTTGGAATAACCCTCCAGAGTACCGATCTACGAGATGCCATTCGTAATTTCTTCTTTGTTTGACTTCAATGGGCTTAAATACTAGCCGCTCAGTTTTCTCGAATCACGATTTGATCTGTAGAATTGAAAACTTCAAGTAAAGTTTCTTTTCAAATAGAGAAAAGTTTTGAATTTGCAGAAAGGTCCGAGATCTCTTATCGGATGTCTTCCTTTTGGTTTGAAAACTTCGCAGCGGAATGTCTGTTTGAACGATGTTTCTGTAGCAGAATCGATTTCCAGTTACATTATCCGCGGGAATTTCAATTTTCCTAAAACTTTTCTGTATTCTGAACATGGGAGGAAGAAAGAAGATAATGGATCTTATAACATATTTGAATTTGCGACCTCATAGATCATCGTACATCGGATTATTCAATCCATCTTCCTACGTTCACATGAATATGTGACAAGATGATCTAAAAGTATTCAAGTCGCATACGGAAATTGTGATTGTATGGGTTTCTCCTCGTCATTACTATCTTCTTTTTGATATAGAGAAAATAAACTTTTGATCTTCGAGAAGATAAAGGTAAAGGTACAAGAGTCGTATAAGAATGCAGAAAAGAATGAGTCGTTGACAAGAGCCGAGGAATGAAAGGACCACATCGTTCGACTGCAGATCGGTGAAGTATCATTTCAGTCTACTCTTTGTTTTCGTGGCTTCTCTAATTTTCGCTGACCCGAACCTTCGAGTGTGTCATTTCCTCAGATTACGTCTATTCAACCAGCGCAATTGTAGAAAACAAGGGTATATTTTTCCCCGGTTGAGTTTCCATCGGATATCGACTCTTTACATCGTCCTTTCCGTCTCTTCCTTTCTTCTGACAGAGTGTCACTCGAGACTTGGTTTTCATCGTTGAGCGACAAACTAGAGCAAAAGAGACTCCGAAAACGAGGCAAGAAGAATACTTTTAGACTTGCAATGTAACTTTCTCTCGGTTGTCGAGTCAGACCAATTCGATAGTGGCTCTAAGATGCTGAGCGAGGTTCAAAAATCAAGAAAATCTGCAATTTTTGAAACGAACTTTATTGAATTCGAAACTGATCTGAAATTCTAGTCTTTGTTCCCCCAAACCGGGTGTACTAATACCCCTTTAGAATGTTTTGAAATTGATATATAAAAAAACCAATAAGCCGGCTCCTTTCGAACTTCCTTCTGAGTTGTATTACACCGAGTTCTCCTCGAAAGTATAGATTTTTTTCGTTGATCAATCGTTGTCATCTCAAGTTTCGGACTCTAATATTCCGTAACAGCGAGATCACTGTTTCTTGGTCTTTGTTTGGACTCAGCGCGATTCTCTTGAGTATGATATCTAAATAAAATTATCTATTGGAGTTGCATTTGATTGAATATATACTCGAAGTATCTGTTAGTATCATCAGGTCCATAATTGCTGAGTTTAATTTGACTATGGTGTCCTAATTAAAACATTTTTCTAAGCTTCCTATCATATGGAATAGTGTCTTTTGTTTGAAACTCAATCAACGTCATCGCTGGAAATTTCGAGACAACTTTGAAGTGTGGAATGTCAATATTGTGGCTGTCAGTATTCTAGCCAAATCTCGCGGGATTTCCGTTTTCTCGGACTGAATAACGAACATTTAGTGGTCAAAAGTACTCCCAAAAATAGGCTCTGATAGTTTCCAAAAGCCCCTGTCAACAATTAAATTTGTTCGATGTATACTTGCCGCTGTTGATTTTGGGTCGGAATTGAGCAGTTTCAACAGGCTTTCGTTGGCTTTGCTCTTGAATCCAATTCTGATTCACAATCCAAAGAATCCTCTCCATCTTCTCAATTCCCCGCGTATAAAGAAGAATCGGGTTTGTTTTGTGTCAACGTAACTTACGTAGTTATCGAATGATTGACGGCACTTTTTTCTTCCGGAAGAAAATTCATGCGATTAAGAGATTTGAAAGATCCGAATTCATTTAGTCTTATTGTATACGTATACTTCTTGTGAATTTTTTCTGTGAAGAGAAGGAAGCCCCAATCACTTTTCCGAAGAAAGGTATCTTTCTCAACACAAATTGTGTCGTTGACATAACTGAAATGGAAAAAAATTTTCAAACTGCGAGTTGAATGCTCTTTTAAAAAATAATTCGGCCTTTGAATAGGTGTTTCAAGTAGCGACACGTCGCGTCGGATTGTTGAAGTCACTCTCCGCTTAATTAGCCCACAATGACATTTTTCACCACCCAAATCTAGCGCAATTTACATTCAAGTGCTCCTTCTCCTCTCCTCACACGTGATTCGTGTATAAAGCGCCTTTACCATCAAAAAGTTGCTCAAGAAAGTGGAAATCTCGTGGCGCACGTCGCGCGGCCGACTAGCTCACGCTCGATTAGTCCCGCGCCACCGTGGCAAACGACGGCCGCCGTGGGGGAAATGAAGCCGCGCCTCGGCGTCCGTCACTCTCTCCTACTCTATTGGAAAAAAGTAGCTGCGCAAGACCATCCGATCGCTGCTACAAGCTGTGCTCTCGCAAGCGATCGGTTATTGATGTGTGCATTACCGCGCGGGCACTGCATATAACACGTGCTCGGCGAGCTTGCAAGCTCCCCCTTCCGATTCCACGTCGCTCCTCGTCTTCAAAGATCGCTGCGCGCCTCCTTGCCCTCTCACTCTCTCTCGCTCTCAGAACCCGCAGAGAAAGGCGAGAGAGGAAATCTCTCGGAGGGCCCGATGCATTAGCCGCGAGCGATGATGAACGAGCGTCAGGTGCGAGAGAGCTTGATGCGAAAAAGACGGCCAAGCCAAGGGATGAGAGTGGCCTGTGCGGTCGCTCCACCTCTTGGTACTGAGCGCCGCATCCGCCGCGTCACGTCGCAACTTCTTGCTCGATCGGCCCCGGAATATACCCGAGTCATCCCCGACTCTCTCCCCCTAGCGCGTAAACATTCGCCATCATTTTTCAATTTCGAATATCGCACGTGCGCAACCGACTCTCCGCGAAACTAGCGCGCGGCCTCTCCATAAACTCGGAAACGAGTATAAAGTTTGCCGGAAAGAGAGGGTGAGAGAGAGAGAGAGAGAGTCACGAATGCAAAAAGCCTGAGCGAGATGGATAGCCGGGGCGGACCCCCATCATATTCTCTACGCTCGGCGGAGCGCAATCTTGCCCGGATCGCGTTTTCCGAGCGGCAAGCTGAAATTGAACTATTCCCCCGGTGCCGAGAGCCGAGCCTGCCTCCATGTATAACAATACCTGCGCCATAACGCGTATGGTCGCGTGTAGTGTGTGTTGGGCCACACCTCCTTTGGTGACGCGTCGCGCTGGTTTTCGAGGGGTTAAATGTGTAGAAGTGGATGTGGACCGGACGGAGAAAGAGAGATATCCTTGGAGAGAGAAATCTTTTGGCCAGTCGTCCCAGAGTACGATGTGTGTTTGCCGAACGGGAGCCTCGCATCGGCTGGTCCGACGTTGCATGGTGACCAAATGAGCTTTGAGCTTGCGCTAGTTGTGCATGTCGAAATGCGTCGTCGGTACAACCGGAGCTGCAATCGTTAGTGGACGCGCGAATAGTGCAACAGGTGCCACGACGAGCTTGCGATAAGAGCGAGTTACGCGTGCACCACTGCTTTCTAGCTTTTATTCTCGGATCCTTGCTCTCGAGCTCAATATCACGAGTCCCCATGGAATTTCGGCGCAAGCGCGCTCGAGAATTGTCACGTATACCTGTCTGGTATTCTCCGCTCGGACTCCAGGAATGATCTCGATGTCTTCCGTATGGATCTTGGATGCTGATAAGTATGTCAGCATGTTTGGTTCGTTGCTCTTGGGCATTGATTCGATTTCACTCTCATGCAACGCTCTAGTTCTCCCATTAAACATTCAAGATGAACCTTTCGTCGTCATGCTTTCACGTCTCCCATGGGAATTCCGAGGCAATTGAAGATGAACTGGGTACCCAAACTGTTCTGTACCCTCATCAAAATTAAGACCATCATTAACTTCAGAACTTTGCTTCCTCCAAGCTCAAAGCTCCAATTATCTATGCTCATCTAGCATCAAATTTCCTAGAATAAGGCGATTCCTCTTGAGAGTTAGGATTTTGCTTAAAGAGCAATGTTTGAGAGGGAGTAGTTTGATTCTTTCAATAAGTCTTTTAGCACGAGTGTTCACAATTTTCGACAAACAGAGTTGAATTAATTGGATGTTCTACGATTGAGTTGCGCCAAAAATCACTCTGAAATCTAATGTAACGCACCTCTTATTAGGAAATTAGGAATTACTCATAACCACCCTTATGTGCGGAGTAGGTTTATGCATTTCTTAGCAGACTTCTGCTGAGAAATTGACCCCTCGCAGTTGAATGAAAATTAAACACTTCTAGATTAGTGGAATCATAAAAAAAAAATTCCGTAGATTCACTGCAAAAATGTTCTGCAGTGTTAGGGCGAATTTCATTTCATAAAATCTTGACTGTGTACTGGGAATATTTTGATTCCGCTACAGTCTATTCTACTCAATTTGTTTTCATCAAACCTTATATTCATGTGTCGCTCAACTTATAGAAGCAATCCATCCGAAAAATTTTCGTTTCACCTTTCTGGCAAATGAGTTCCGCGGATTTTTCCATGATCTTCTTTTATAGAATTGAAGCTGAAATTTAATTGGTCTATGACACCCTAAACTATAGATAGCACTCCAGTGTGTGCAGGACTACTTCAATTTTTTAAATGATAACATTTATCTAGCTCACAAGCTAGCAATGCTTCGCTCGAAAAGATTAATTATTTATAAAGGGATATTCACTGTAAAATAAAAATCATCATGACAAAAAAACACAAGTGTACACTCGTCTTCATGTAAGTACACGTACAACTCGAAATCTTCTCATTCGCGGAGAGCCGTTTTATCACTAAAAGTTGTGAAGAAAAAAATTGGCCTGTGCGTTAATCAGTTTCTACACTTGCGGTACGGGCTCGAGCACGTTGTCACTTCCAATACTAATTTTAATGGAGTTAATCCATCCAGCTCAAATTCGTCGTTATGTAATCAAATTTTCATAACAAACGCATTACCGACAAACTCGAGGTGAGGTAACTTCCTAATCAACGGATCAATGTGAGGGATGGAGAGTTCTAAAAGTTGTAGACTGCTCAGTTTCCATTTCATTCCTGTACACGAGAATAGTCCTGATCCTCGCGATTTAAATCCTTCAAATTTAATCTGGCAGATACCAATATCCGGTACGGCGAATGAGATAACAATTGCCGGCCCCACAGTGTACTTACTATTCGGGATGATCCGCGAGTGCCAAAAAACGTAGTTTCCAGCGTGGACTAATCGGATTTCGAGTGATCTAGGATGAACTGCGAGAGCCCCGAGCGCGGCGGGGTACAGCGAGGAATTCCGCGTCTCGCTCCAATTAAATTTCCATGGCAAACGGGCTTTTGCTGTGGATCTGCAAGAGACGACGGTACGCAAGGGCACGCACGGCAAACGCGACTCGCTGGATGAAAATTAATAATAACGCACAAGCTGCTGCCGCTCCGTCGGAGTGCAGCCTTGCGTGGACCGACCCCCTGTGGATTTTACTAGCGAGCAGAGAGGATTCCAGTCGCCGTGGCGCCAAGCAGCTGCGACTGCATTTTTGCGAACTCGCCGTATTTTGCGCCTCGAACAATGGCATCGAATTGTGCTGTAGATGGAGCGAGATGCTTCATTTTGAAGGGTTCAGACTATTCTAGAATAGGAAGGGTACCTGGAAATCTTGGTGGTAATTCTGATCCTGGAAGAATTGATGTCGGATGGTGATTTGAATGTGACTAATTAGAGAAAAGTGACCGTGGCTTACGTACGTGAAGATTTGAAAGTCCTCAAAGTTGGTCGAATCTCTGAGAGCAGATCAAACGACAAGAGAGTGCTCTGCAGATTGACATCTCCAATTTGTTTCTTTTTCATTTTATCAATCAACCAAATATGCTCC
>JAPYYZ010000298.1:3588-35960 GCA_030522705.1 Eretmocerus eremicus | reverse complement strand
ACTTCCGCCCCCGGACGCCCATGTAGCAGTTCTCCGGCACGGCCGCGGCTTTGAATGGAGCTACGCTCAATATGGTTCGCAAAAACTAAGAGAACTGCGAGCAAGGACGATACTTTGGTTGCCTTCTCGCGGCTCTATTCCTGCTGCGGTCGGATTTTGAAGAATTGAAAAATCTTGCGTTCGATTGCAAAAAAGCTCGTGACGTTAATGTGGTTTGACCGAGCTAAATTCGTTAAAGAAGAACAAGGACGCGATTTTGAATATTTTTTCAAAGAAATGATATATACGGTAATCTGCTCTGATGATGATGATATATACGGTAATCTGCTCTGATGATGATGAAAAGGTCGACGATGCTCGCGCTGGAAGAAAAGTCGCTTCCTTTCCTTTCGAAGGCTGTAATAATCCATTCTGTGTGCCTCAGGTTGTCTCTGGTTCCTCGTACTTGATGGGTCATAATTTTCTTGGCTTTCTATCAATATCGAAATCTTATTTTAGTTTCAAAATTGATACTTTCAGTTTCTTGTTAATCACATTCTTCATCAATAAGACTACAGTTTCTAAAAAAATTTGATTGTTTCCATTACTCCTGTGCAGAAGTTTGAAGAAATGTGCAACTTTTTCGTTCCACCATGATGTGTCTGGTATGAATAATTCACACGTTCACTGCGACGGCGTTTTCATCATTTTTCCTCAAGCCGCGTGTGGGATACTGGATTTTTTTCGTCTGAATCGATGCGGCAAAATTATAAATGTTCTGATAAAATGCTTACGTTTGTTTCCAGTGAAATCAACAACATCGGGTGGTACCCAAAGTTTTGTTCGTGGGTACAAAATTCCGAAATTGGCATTGAACGTGTCAAGTAAAAACATCCACAAGATCTTAGAGATATCTTGGAAAAGTCTGCTGCTTGAGAAATTTTTTGCACTCGATTCAAAACTCAAAACTGAAGTTCATAATTTTCTCGAAGCGTGCGAGTTTTCTCGCAACATTTTTCAGTGTCGAAGAACTATATAGGTTGGGTCTGGAATAATGTGCTCGAAAACAGGTGGATAATTTTTCCAAATATATATATTTACAAGACATATACAGAGCGTGAGTAGGCCTTATAGAATAAATGAAAGGGGATGCCTATCGCTCTCCTTTCGATTCTTAGCGAGTCGTGTCTTTCTCTCTCTTTTATACTCTTGCACTATTGACGCAAACGACCCCCTAATTAGCGATATTTTCACTATTGTTCATTTGAAAATTCATTTAGTCTTCCACACACGCTCGCACGCCGGAACAAAAGCGGCTCCCGCACAATCGGATTTACATTAACAAATGTGTTGCTCTCCAACGCGTCACACCTCGAACCCCGAATCTGTTTTTTCGCATAGACTCCACACTCCATACCACACTTGCACTCGCTCAAAAACTCGATAGTTATTTCGGCCTGCTATTTCGTTTGCGTTAAATATCTTTCTGGAGCTTGGATGGCTGACGTTTTCCGGGAAATTACTCGCCAATGCGCGAACGAGCGGACAGCGACGAAGCGAACGCGTTTCCTTTCCACATACAGCTCGCTCGCAAGAGACTCGTTTACTGCGCGGAGAGGAAAAATCTAAAAACGGTAACAAACAGTCGACCAGTTCGCGCGATTCATTCATTCGTTTTCTCGCCCGCATTCCATCGCACGTACGGCACATGGCCACGCTGACGAAACGTTTGCAGAGTTTGGACTTTTTTAAAATTCTTTCAGACCGTACATGCCCATTGTTATGGAACGCGACTCGTCGTTTGGTTGGAATCGTCTATGCACGCGTTTCCTCGGCTTTGCCATTGCCTTTATTCGATTTCATATACTGCTACAATCGTTTATACTTGGACATAGTCTGCATGAAAATTACAAACGATTCGTTTCACGTACATAGATTCGCCAACGGGATCTAGTACTCCTTTATACGCTCTGTCAACGAGTGCAGACACGACAAAGATAGTTCGAATCAATGCGGGAGGAATGAATCAATGAAGATGTGCGCGCGACGCTTCGTATGGCGATTGATATGGTCCTCGCTAGCGAAATACTTTGTGAAATGTCTCTCGTTACATCGGCTGCTTAATCTAGCTATTTTGTGTGCTTGTTTAGTTCGTTTGCGATTTGAAATTTTTATATACGTTTATACTTTTGCCTCTAGCTCTCGGCGCGTTTCACGCACGACGTTCCCAGATGATCGGGTTCACACTCGCGCTTTGAATTCATTACTGAAACAGTAGAACGATCCATGAATATCCGGTGTGCGGGAAGAGCGCCGAGTCGTACGCAGGTATATCGGATAATATTACGGCGACGAGTTGCAAATGATTCCTCCACATTCACACAAGTATGCGGGCTTCGATACATGGACTATTTCTTCTATTGCTCGGACTCTGCTCATTTTTTTTTTTTTTTAATCTACTTCCCACCCTCGCTCTCTCCCACATGCACTCTTACACGCGCTCATTACATATTTCGTGTATTCGTTCCGATCGAAGAGAAAGCCTATACCGTGGTTTTCCGCGCTGAACAAAAAAAAACGTTCGCAAGACTAGATAATACTGGAAAAATTAATCGAGTCAAAACACCCAATAGCAATTGCGTCGAAGGCAATCTTGAAGCCATGCTCTCCGTTTTCCTGCGCCATCTCTTCAGTCATTTATTTTCATTGGAATTGAGAGTTCTTGGTTTTTTCTTTCACTCTTATTCTGGATCAACTGAACGCCTCATGTGTTCCGCCGACCTTCGAGTGGCTCGGCCGCGACTCAGATTATTCGGGCGCGAATAACAGGCCGAGCAAGCGACGAAGGCATACACGTGTTCTTATCGATTGCGCGTCCAATTCAACCACGACCACCGACACCGAGGACCGAAAATAATTTTTGTGAATGTCGACCGTGGAGTAGAAAAGAAATGGTGATGGAATTGTTATACGTTAATAAAATAAAATAATAGTAGTAATGATAGTACATATTAATTGTAACGATAACAATAGCTCTAATAATAATTACAAGTAATGACGGTTAAGCGGATGTGAGAAAAAACTCGCATTTTCTCAACGAAAAATTCGAATCGGTCCTCGGGTCGCGTTGCTGAATTCGTCTCGAATGGCCCGCTCGAAACGGCCATTTGGTACGTATATGAAAAAAAGAACGAGTGCGTCCGCTCTCTGTGTCCATGTCGTGAAAAAAGATGCGATACAGAAAACCCAAATCGACGCTCAACTGTGCTCGCCGGCCGCGCCTTCGCGTCCCATCGACGCGTTCATCCCGACTTCTTTCAATTATTATGATAATAGTTGTGTCGTTTACCCGCGATGCGTCCACGAATAAATTAACTGTAGAAAAGTTTGTTCTTTATACAAATGTAATATACAATATATATTTTTAGTTCTTCCATCTTCAACATAGTATTATTCATTTATATTTATATGCTTTCATATATTTATATTTATATATTCAAATTACATATATGGAGCTATCTATGTTTTCGCGGCGCGCTATACGTTCGTACCTCTCTCTCTCTCTCTCTCTCGCTCGCTCTCTTGCACACGACCCCGTGCTACGTAGTGTAAATAAACAATGCGTGCTCGCGCGCGGCGCCGTAAATGCAACTACGTGTCGGTCTCTTTTCTTTTCTCGGGTCGCGTTGGTCACACACGCACTAGGTAAAACAACACGCGAGTCTCGTCGAGCACTTTGCCGCGCACTCTCAGGGTTCGAGCGGCTCGAGGAGCCTCTTCTCGGGGTCCCTGCTGAGGGCCTGCTGCTGCTGCTGCTGGGGTATCAGCTGGTGGGGCTCGCACCTGCAGCCGTGGCTGGCGTGCTTGGCGTAGCAGCTCTCGGCGACGGCGACGCAGCCCCTGAGGGGCCAGTAGCACAGCAGGCAGGGCAGCAGGAGGGCCAGGGCGCCCAGGCAGGTCCACCTGGCCGCCCTGCGGGGCCCTCCGCACGAGCACGGCTCGTCCGCGCAGCTGGGCCCGAGCTCGGCCGAGTCGAGCGACGTCGACGACGCGGCCGCGGCGCTGCCGGCCAGGCCGCCGTCCGCGCAGTGGTAGAACAGGCCCTTGACGCAGCACAGGCAGGACGCGTAGTCGAGGGCCGTCTCCGCCGAGCAGAAGCACGCGTCGTTGCAGAGCCACCGGCTGGGCAGCGGCGCCGGCTCGCGGCAGCTCTCGCACCTGCACTTGCCGCACCGCTCGCACACTATCGACAGGCTCGACGGCTGCTGCTGCTGCTGCTGCTGCTGCTGCTGGCTGGGCCCGTTCGCGGGCTCCTTGGTGAACGAGACGGGCTGCTTGGTGATGGGCCTCTGCTGGAGCCTCGTCGCCTCGGGCTCGCCCCGGCTCGCGGTCGGGCCCCGCTGCAGCAGGCGCTGCGGCCTGCCCGGCGCGCTCTGCTGCTGGTGCTTGCCCTTGCTCGCCGGGCACGCTTTGTGCTGCTGCTTGTGGTGGTGCTGCTGCTGCTGGTGGTGGTGGTGGTGGTGGTGATGGTGCTGGTGCTCCTGGCCGGGGGGCGGCCTGAAGGGCGTCTCGACGTACTCGTTGGCCACGCGGTCGCCGTCGGGCCGGGGCGCCTGCAGGCTCACCTCGCCGCCCGCTCCCGCGACACCGCTCGTCGTCGTCGTCGTCGTCGTCTGGGTCGCTGTCGCGGAGCGAGGCCCGGCCAGGAGGGCCGTCGTCGGGCTGCGGCTGGCGCTGCGGAAGCTGGGGCTGGAGGCGAGCGCGAGCGCGGCCGGCTCCCGGGGAGGGGGCAGCGGCCGGCTGTGGTCGTGCACCCGGGCCAGCGAGCTCGTCGACGAGGCGGAGGAGGCTGGCCGCGACGGCGGCGAGGGGGCCGCCGCATTCTGAGACATGGGGTTGGTCGGGCGCCTGCTGCTGCCGCTGCTGCTGCTGAGGCTGCTGAGGGGCCTGGGCGGCGGGGGCGGCGGGGCGCCTCCTAGCGGCGGCTCGCAGTCGAGCCCGATGAGCCGGTGCTGCGGGTGGTGGCGGTGCAGCCAGTGCCAGGCCGCGTCCGGGGCGGTCGCTGGCGGGGCGCGTTGGGGCGGCTGCAGCTGCGCGGGCACCGGATGGGGCTGCCTGTGACGCTGGCTAGCCCATCGCTGGCGCTGCTCGTCGTCGCCGGGAGCGCAACGGCCGCGGGCCGAGGGGCCGCCGCGCGCGGGCTGGGGACTCGTCGTGTTGTTGGCTGCTGACTGCCTGTTGCTCTCGATAAACGCTGCTGCTGCCGGTGGCCGCGATTCGTCGTGCCTACTGCCTCCTGCTGCGGCGCGAGCTGCTGGAGGCGCGCGCGGCACAGGGCTTCCATTGACGGGTCCGTCCCCGCGACCGCTTCCTCCTGCCCTCGCGACACGCGCTTCATCCCCACCTGGAAGCATTCGAGGAAAAACTATGCGTTAGAACTTTGATGAAATCGTAGCGGTGGAATTCGAAATTGGGGCGATTCGTTGGGAGGAGTGGCGCTGGGTTGGGGTGGAGAGCGCTAGAGGACGCCTCTCAAGGTCGTGACCGTGAACTCGCTCTCGACAGCGCGGCGGTCCTGGAAGCGCGGGAGCTGACCGCAGAAAATGCGCCTTAGGGCTGATTTACAGCAAACGTCACTAGGATTCACGCGACGCCACCATAAATCGACCCTATGCATGGGAGAGAGCCCATCAAAGCGAGAACTTCGATGATTGAGAGAATGGGAATGAGCTTTATAGGAGTCCGGGGGTATAACCTCATGAGACTCTGCGAGATGATGTACAAAATGAGGCATTAGATATAAATATATACAAAATAAAGAAGTTCTGTAAAAACATTCGCAAGAAAGAGATTTATCAAAAATTGGAAGGGAAGTACACGTGACGCGCACGGTGCAAGTTCAAGTGAGAAGTCAGGAAATACTCAAGAAAAGACAAATGATTTAACCTACTTGAGTCAATACATCTAAGAAAAAGAACTGAAGACGTCAGAACTTCAGATTGTAAGCAAATCAGCTAGGAGAGAAGGAGTTACGGGAGCGCCCAAGTTCCCGGATTTCTGAAGCAAGTCACTTTTGTCTTTGCCTAGAGGTGGTTGAATAAGGTTTCCTTGAATTCGGGAAGCGAATACAAGGAGGAAAAATACTGTAACAACTGAAGGTGAAGATTGTTTGAAGGCACGATGTCTACCAGTAACAGACGGGCGTCTCTATTGAGAAACAAATGAACATGAAGTACCACACAAATTCAAGTCTAAGATAAAAATAAAGAAAAATGTTTCCTTTTTGTGAATCAAGGAGGACCGTATATCATACAGCTCTGAGCGATCAGTTCTTCATCGAGCTTTCCACAGTTCTTCCATATTGTGTATTCCCTCAATTATATAAGAAAATAAAAAGTGAAAGTCGAGAAGCATGAAAGAATCGCTATTCCTTGTCAAAGGCGTATATTTTGACTAGTGATTGATCCTCAATGATTGACCGGGTCCATGTAAGAGCGAAGATAATGCGGTCGAAAACACGTCCCAATGATAGGTATCCGAGCGATGCCTTGCTCATGGGGAAGCAGTACTTTGGGGAACCGTTAGCAAGTTATGTTTTCTCAAAACTAGCAGAAAAAGTCGTGAATGACGATATTGTGTTTAGACAGACAAGTGATGAGTCTTCACTGATCTAGACTAGAACTGTCGAGATCGAATGCAAATGTAGGTTTTTTTTTAAAAATACACGCGCGCTTCGCTTATACGACTGCAATCAAGACTAGAAGTTATTTTTTTTGTTCTGCTTGGAATGCAAATTGCTTCTGGAGCTCAATGCAAGCGTACCAGAATTAAGAGCCTAGCAATGGACAAAAAACAACTAGTGCCAGAGTGATTCGACAGTAACGAGTTTTTTGGGCATTTGGGTTCTATCGGCCAACTTTCCAAATTGAACTAAATACGTTTTCTAGATTCAGCATTACAATCACCGATAAAGGAGTAACTACAGTATACATAATGACTTCCTCATTAATTACAAAGTGCCTGAAAACATTCCATGAAGGCTGTGGGTTTGATATGATTATTTCTTGAAATATATTCAACGACGCTCGCTAGTAATCTATCTCGTCACATCGTACACACTAAACTCGTCAGAAATATAGGACTTTAGCAGAGAATATCAAGTTCAGATACCGATTTCATATCGCAAGAGACGAAGCCGGGTGATTTACCAACTCTAATCTCCAACTTTTTTCTTTTGGTAAATTTAGTCACAACTGCGAAGAAAAACTCCCAAGAACGAATCAAGATACATGATTCTCAGAAGGGCCAATTGGCGAAAGCAGCTATCTCGAGCGTTCTATGAAATCTTCATTTTATTTTGTTGGATTAAGAAATTACTTCAATCCGTCAAATATTGATCAACAGAATAAGTCATTGTCGTAAACGCGCTCGTTTCAGTATAGCAAGGTAGTCAGCTATTACTGTCAAAATTAGGCTCCGGCAGATTCAAATGCCTATAGAAAGATTTGTTCATGTACGAAACGTGGCTCAAGCACAAATTGTTCTCACTCATGCTCAATTTGAATACCTAAAAAATTGGAAACAAATCATCGTTGGGACGATATACACTAGCAGAATTCACAATGCGTGCGACGAATGGCGTTGAAAGCGTCAGATATCGAAGTGATTTTGAAGAACACACTTTGCAGCTGAACAATGCCATATTTCAAAACTAACAGGATCATTCTGAATGATGGATGCGCGCTGGGTGAGTGAGGATCTGGTAGCCAAAGCACCGGGGAGCGATATAATAGAACGCGTGAAATTTTTCCATTCTATTCAGACGACGATTTTCATTCATTCATCTTGGCGTGGAGAAGAGGGAGAGAGGTCGAGAGGTGAGATTGTCGTACGCTTAATACACGGGAGGACTATTATAGACCTAAGATGCGAATACGAGGCCCAAGAGCCCTTCCATGGACATGTCACACTACTACACATACACATATTCTACCATGCGACCCCACGTCTCATACACGCTCGTTTACGTTCACATATCACTGATACAGTCTGCCTCAAAAATATTTTCACGTCCGGCACCCTGAATCCGCGATGTTCACGGCTCGTTACGCTTACGAGGCGGGGATGCTGCAGCTCATTACTCAGTGAAGGCGTTCATTCGTTGCTGATTAAATATCTCATCGGGTGAGTTTTCTAAGGTTCAGAATGAATGCCCGCAATAATATCCTGCGCTCCTCACGTTTGCTATATTAGATACACCAAGCTCTTCTGTTGCCAAGAATATAAGCGAGGTACACGTGCTCGAGATATTTCTGATTTGCTCAGAAAGTCCCTCGATATCTATTTTTTTATCAAGCGCAGATTAGTCTATTTGTGGTGCAATGATCCCTTACGATTGGCTCGTGAAGTAATGGGCGTTGAAAAAAAAGTAAATCGGGAAACGCGAAAAAATCCTGGGTTTCGTTTGATTCTAGTTCGATTGATCAAGAATCCCTTCTATGTGCATCCCATTATTCGAGACAGTTGAAAACGAGAGTTTCAAACGAGAGAAATGTATAAAAATGAAATCTATCACACAAAGGTGAGAGAAAAATCAATATGGTGCTACAGATGGATTGGTGGTTTAAAAGTTTCAATTCGATTCAGTAAAGGCTGCAAGCTTGGTGAGTAATGATAGTGATTCCAGCAGACAGCTTGATGATCAACAGGTAGCTGATGAATTTGAGCTTCATGAATTTATCAAAGTTCGAACTGATTCCTCGAAATCTCTGAAGCATTGAACATTGCTTCATGTTGCACTAAACACTCCTCGAAGCCCTGAATTCTGTCACCGAGAAATATGTCTGCTGGATTCGGGTTTATATTCAAATTTCAAGATGGAACTGTCTTGGCTCACAAAATCACGATAGGCTTGCAAAACTACCTAATAGCTCCATGGTCATCCCTTGAAAAAAAAAAAAAACCGATTACCAACTAATACAAATGCTAGGCAAGCACAGTTCATCAGTCAATTTGGAATCGAAATGTCCTGAAACTCTGGTAACCATCCGTTTGGTGTCGTTAGGTTAGGCCTCTGCAGAGGCACTACTATCTAAAATCGGAGAATTCTCTCGATACAATAATATCCCAAGATCATTTTATAAATCACAGCGAAAAATCTCCAAATACCACAAAAATCAAATTCTCAAGTCTCAAGCAAAAATATCAGCTTTTACATGATTTCTGTTCAAGGTAAGCTCCGGAGTGCTCGACAACCATTTCAGTGGTCCGAGTTCGGAACCAGACTTTGTAACAATAGTTTTGTTCTTTTTTTGGCCGATTTGATCAACGCATTTATTCAACATGGTCACTGGCCGTTGGTCAGGATAACCTTGAAAATGGTGAATTTTTTCATCTTGCAACCATTCACTTGGGCTACATGGCTCGGTCTATGCTTCTATGGGCGTCTATATTTTTCGCTCATCGACCATCATGTTGACGAACGTGCACACAGAAACACTTCAATTTGGTCAGCCGAAGCTGTCGGAACGTAAGGAAGGACGAGTAAGTGAGGAAGCTAAGACTCACGCACAAAGTCTAGTTTTTTTTTTCCCCCGATATCTCGAGATAGTTTGTCAAACGGATGTCAGGGCTGCGAGTTGAACTTTTTGCTCGTCCCGACGACGTCACACTTGCTCGATGATCCACTCGCTGCCGGGAAAGGGGAACGAGAGAAAAAAGAAAGAGGACGTTAGCAAGCGCAGACTGAGTTCGGATGATATTCAACAAAGGAATGCGCCGGGGAGGAGGTATACGCGCGCGAGCCTCTCAAAGACCTCAGGCCAGAGATACACACGCGAGAGCAGGTAAAGTCAGCGCTGAATGAGACTTCTCGGGAATCCAGGCAGATGTGCAGCACCGGCTTGAGTTTCCTCCTTTCCCTCTTATATACCTACACCATACGATTCTCTCTCCCTCTCCCTTCCTCTTTTACGCGCGCACCTCACCTTCGAGACGGTCCCTATACACACGCAGCACTCTCGACTCATCCTTCTCACACTCATTCATTTTCTCTTTTCCGATTCACAAAATTCCTCTTCCCTCCCGTTTCGACTATATCTTTCCATTTACGATACTCCTCGCGTCCCCTCTTGCTTCTTCGTGTTTTTAGGGGCTCACCAAAGGCCGTGGCAGCCCGACGCAGATGCGCTGCTCGGATTCGATCCCGTTTCCGAGGCCGTGTCTGCCTTTTTTTTCTTTCTCTATACTTTTTTCTCCTGGGGACGCGACAGCGAATAGAATAATGAGAAGTGGAATGAAAAGAACGAGGCGCGAGAGGCATGCATGCCCGCCGAATGCCCCGACGCTGACGAATGAATTCGCAATCGCGATAATATCTTTACTCTCAAAGTAATTACGCTATACATTAGATTTCATTCCGTTTCAACGCTCGTTCAAGGAGTACACGAATGCTGGATTTTCAGTGACGATATTTCCATTGATCAATTAAATTACGAAATATCTTTGTGGCTCACAATAACGGAAGTAATTTAAGCCTCTCAAGCCTGCCTTGGCAAGGTCACGTGTCGCGATAAAAAATGGTATCTGACTGATGAGCCGAGGTAAATTTGAGGAAAGAGTAAATGAGCTCGTACATGGCGTAATGTTGCTAAAAGCTGTTATATAAGCAACGGAATGACGTTTTTCCAAGAGCATAATGTGAGGAATCTAGAGCGAGCTTTTAAATGATACCGGGGATCTAAATGAGACCCTAAAAGGGGGCGTTCTTCTGTGCTCGATGCGGCCCAGGTTCATTGTGGCATCTTCATCTTCTTTTCATTCAAAATCAATCCATATTGCTTTGACGTTTAGTGTAATACCATAGCGTGTTTGCATGTCCAACAGAATTGAATCCAGTTACCCTCTAAATCTGTTCGAGTGACTCCGAGTAGTATGCCCTTTTCTTTATTTTCACGATGGATCAGTTCATGTATAGAATTAGTGGATACTGAAAGCGTACTTCATGCCATCAATCTGGCGATGATTGATTGACGAAAAGTATATTGGGTATCTTTGATCGCTGAGGTCGACTCACTTGGAACATCATAGTAACCACTGTCTTTGAAATATTATACTTTCCAAATAATCATCGTTGGAGCATGAGTCTCAAAGACTTGGCGAGACATTCTCGGGCTGGCTTCGAGCTCCTCACAGAGATAAAAATGCTAAGGTGGCAGACTTCACGTGACCAGAATTGAATGTTGCAAGATTTTTATTGAATCAGATGAGCTTTTTCCGAGTCAATGAGCTCGATTCTCCAGTATTCTCACTGCTTGAACTTTCAAGATTCTTTGCGATTGAGGAACACGAACTCGTGATTCTCATGTAGTGATCTTAATCCAGTTCACAGCCATGTAATGAAAAGTTTCATTGCTCGTGGGTACTATAGTAAGTATCATAGCGATATGCTAAGGCACATTTTGCGTTACCTAAGATCACGTTCACAGGGAGAATAAGAAGATGAGTCGATAGAATATTGTCATGGCAGAGAATTCTAAAACAAATCGGGCGAAGATAGTTAAATAACTATTAGAATTTGCTCCTTGGGTCCACTATGTAAGAGATTTAGCCAAGAACTGATTAGGATTCTTTTCAATGGCATGTGGAGCTTCATAAAGAGAAACCAAACCCCAGTAATGTTAGAAACTCACCCAAAAATGAATGGGAAAAAAGCAAAAATTATCTGATAACATTTGAAAAGAGCTTGTCACACTTTGTTAGAGAGCGACTGTTACAATAGAGCGAACCGATTGACCGAGGACTCGACTTCTTCTGCTGGCACATTCTCATCACTTCAAGTAAGGACTCGTGGCGGTGGAAGCGGATATCGAAGTGACTTAACGTATGACAAATCGCCGAATCAGGCAGAACTTACGCTCCAGGGTGAAGCGATCAAGAGACTTGCGAGGAGGCTCCGCAAGGAGTTCAAGTGGGAATTGTGCAGCACGAGTGCAAGCTTTTGCTACGTTCGAGACTGCTCTGTCGCAATTTTCATAATTTACTGTCCCCGGGGGCTCGACTCGTCGCCATTCGCCTGCTTGGAATTTCATTGGAGCACGGAGAGGAGCTGTTCGATCGATGCTCGACAGCATTACCATATAACCGGTAGCGGAGTCCATGAAGATGCCTATCGCGCTGACTTATCAAAGCGAACAAACCAAAGCGAGACTGTACTCTTCTTTCATACGCAGGAAACTTTCGGAGATGAGGTCCTTGAGCTTTTCGAAAACAAACCAACACAACCAAAATTTTACAGAGCGTAAGTGGAGAGAGAGAGAGAGAGAGAGAGAGAGAGAGAGAGAGAGAGAGAGAGAGACGGATTTTTAATTAAAATGACATGTATTCACCTGGGGATATTATCTCCCATAAGGCGTGACGAGTGGGAGGAAGATACATTATATGTGTATCAAAGAGAGATACAAGAGGCGCAGACTGTGTACGATTCCGAAATCGCGGAGGAGGCGAGAGCGATAAGGGCGATACGGGCAGGCTTCACGCGATCGTCATCAGAATTTATCGATGGAGTGCTTACACGCCTCTCTCTCTCTGGCACATATACCCAAGTTTTCGCCTACGTATCCGCGCGCGGGCCAAGTCGAGCCTCGAGCTTTTACGTTGGTGCAGAACATCTCAAAGTGAGAAGAGCAGAGGATGAAAGTAGGCCTCGAGCGGATTTGCGTGGGCGCGAGCTACTGCTCTTCGTCCGTCCGTATGTCCGTCCGCCCGTCTGACTTTCCATGCACCTCTCTCTCTCTCTCTCTCTCGCTCTGTCTTCCGCGGGTACATCAGACTCATGTTGAGAGAGAAAGAGAGAGAGAGAGAGAGAGAGAGAGAGAGAGAGAGAGAGAGAGAGAGAGAGAGAGCCTGAACTCTGCAGTCGTCGCCCGAGCGGTGAACGAACCTTCGCGATATTCGCGCGCCTCGCTAGAGATAGAACTCGTTTTCCGCAATTTTTCGCTTACTATTTTTAGCCACACCACACTGAGCAGTATATGACCGAGCCACTATGTTTTGTGCTTCTCTCTTGGTGATGCCATCTCCCGCTTGGATAATTGACGATGTAACGAGAGCAAATACAACTGCAATCGCGACTCGGCACATAAAGTTCGACTTTTTCAATGGACGGATCATCGATGGTGTCGAAAAGCCAACGGAATATTGACGTTTGGAGTCCATAGTTTTCGAAGATGAGAATTTTAGATCGAGTCTTGCCCGTACACAGGAAACCGGAAGCCCATATGCAAACTTTGTCGAATCAATGAGGCATGTTCTAAATAGATTACGATATCGACCGTTTGCTTGCTCCGTCTACAAACACAGCGTGGAATGATACCAAAGTCTCGCTGTGGCTCAATTTGACTTGTTATCATGCTCCAAATCGTCTCCAAGTTGTTTGATGTGTACAAATGGTCCATGCATGTAGCGAACGTGCTCCAAGTCATATTGATCGAGAGAATCGTATCTTATTCATTTCAGTAAAATGAATCGTCGAGTTCGTGCACATGATAACCGAGTGCTCAGATGATGATTTCAGAGTGAACCCACGTGTTTTTAATGTGACTGTGCTTGACAAGCAGTTATTCCTTCGATCGTTAATACAATCAAGTCGTCAGAAACTACATAGTAAATATCATTCTCATCAGCCGTTATCAGAGCACTCAGATCAGTTTTGCACTGGGGAGCACTTGGTAAATACTCGAAACAATGAGAAGGCTCATCCCATCAATGTCTCATTCAGCACAGTATGAATAAATGAGGTTCTCGAGCTTTGGAGAGTAATCAAGCTCCAAGTATTGACTTGTTCAATACCTCGAAAATAATGACACTCATTTGTAGTTGAGTATGCATCTCAAAATAGATTTGATCGATACCAGTATTGTTGGAATAAGTAGTTTTCCTCGAAAAGAAAACTCGACTTCATGTTCCATTCAGCTACGATAATATTTGGTCGATTACCAAGAAATTGACAAAAAGATATGGAAGCGAATCGAACGTCACATGATAAGAAAATCGACGGATAACAGTTTCTACACCATTTCCTGCGTAAAACTTGAATTTCGTTCTCGCCCGATGCGTGTGTTTGATTGTTTTTCTTGCAATTGTTTGACGATGAGCGAGCCCGAGGTAATGGTAAAAATAGCCGCCACGAAAGTTTACGCGAGACTAGGCAGGCGCCGACTACCGGATTCGCTTGGAACATTTATTTTTGACGAGTTCCGATATCGCTTCGGTTTGATTCCACGATAGCTCTTTGGGAAATTCTAGGAATGAATTCACGTCGACAGGAAAGCAAATCTAGATCGGGATGAGAAAAATTACACTGCACGTTTCTTTGTGAGAAGATCGTTCGTTTGTCTTTTAAGCAGATGGCACCATTGAAGGATAGTTCACATGGAGCCCACAATTATTTGAATTATTCAACGAAAACTTTTTCACTGCACTGCGGATCTCATTAAGGTGTTTTGATTAAACGTAATTCAATATTGATTGACCAAGTCTGATTCGACATCTGTCGCGGTTTGAAGAATAACACCACGGAAATTTTCGATGAACGGCGCGTTTGTCAATATGCTTGAACCATCAGGGTCTGGTGATCACCACCATTACTGAAATGAAATTCAGAAATGTGAGTCTAAGAGTTTAATAGGACTGAAAGATGAATTTAAGCATGTTTCAGTTTGAGAAATCGTGAGATGTTTGCATTGAATCTCAAATGAATGTCAGTGCATTGTGAGACGAAATCTGTTCTCATAAGATGCAGGATTCCGGTGAATTTGAGGATCATTTCATGAATCATCCACGAAAGCTTCAGTATATCTGAAAGCCATCTCGCAAGACTCAGTTACGAATGACCAAGCTTCATGATCCATTACTAACACTTGTTACTATTCGGGATCGTGGCAATTAAGATTTCACACCGGCGACTTTTTGATCCCACGAGCTTATCGTAGACACCAAAATTCTCGATTTGAGATATATCGACGAAGCCACGACGCGAAGTTTGCGTAGTCGGCCGATGGCGGGCGATATTCGTACAAAAATTTGCGAATCACTCTCTCGCTCGCGAAGAGTGCCAGAAGCGAGGCCGTTCTCCTTCGCATCAGCGAAGCGACGGCAAAGGCATCGTCAGATTGAACAAGCGGGCCATTCAGCTGATGAATCGTACAGCGAGAAGAATGCGAGTATCTGCGCCCGATTGCCACAGGTCACAGCTTTCATGAAGTCTGTATACTCGTGCGGTCGTTACACACAGAATTTCGGGCGCGATAAATGCAGAATTTCGTGAGCGATAAGGCGATAGCACACGATGCTCGCGAGACGGACGAAGAGAGAGAATCTCGGAGCTTCGTCGCGCTCGAGATAAGCCTCTTTCCGCGAGAGTCCTTTCCAGTTTTCGATTCATTAATATCACAGATAAGTTTGCGCGTCTGCGTCTCGCCGACTTCCTCTCCCGCTCTGCGCCGCTCGCCCTCTCCGTCCCTCCGTTTCTCGCGCGCGCTCGGACGCAAATAACTCACTATTCGGCGATAGTTTGGCCGAGATACGTTCGCGCGGCCGCTCTCGAAACGCGCACTCGCCGCGAGGTCGCGAAATTGAGTAAACCCCGGAGCGCACAAGATAGGCACCCATGTTCCACACCGCGGGCACTCACCGAAAAATCATGGGACGAGCGATGATTGCAGATCGGAGGCGGCTGCTGCAGCGCAACTCGCTCGCATGGGTGCGATATATATCGAGGCAGCTCTCGCTCTCTCGCTCTCTGCCGCTTCTCGAAGCTGGCGATATTCCTCGCTGCTCGCGAGGAGTGGCACACTGTATCGCCTCAGAGAAACTGGCGCACTTTTGCACACAGCACGTATGAAATTTTCAGCACACCGCAACGCGATCGCACCAAACGATCACTGCACCGGCTGCTGCTTGCACTGTATCACAATTTTCCGTCGTCGCAGACGACACGGCTCTCTCATTCACACTGAGACCACTGTACGAGGCGTATGACTGCAGGTAGGCAGAGCTGCTGCTAGGCTCTCATTCAACTGAGGCGCATGAATGAGCGTCGACGAGGACCGGATGTGCCACGTTATACTGCTGCTGCACGCGGTGGCGTTGCCGCGAGCGCCTCCGGCCTCACGTGGTGCGCGATCGGCGAGCGTCCGAGAGCGACTGACTGGGGGCCGCTCCTCCGCTCCGCGCGCTATACGAGCGTGTGCAACCGGACGCCGGAAATCCCGTGTGCGAGAGAGACGGAGAGTGAGAGAGAGCTTTGCGGTATATGCGTGGGTATGTGTGTGCGCGCGAGGAGTCTCGAATAGGGGCGCCGAGGAGCGGCGATGCGCGCGCAGCGAAACCGAGCCGCCGCGCGGAGCATGCTTTCGCAGCTCGCGACCGGCGCTCGTGAGTGAGAGAGTGGGCGGACCGGTGGCGTATTATGCGCGAGTGTGGACGAGGCCGGAAGCGCGAGAGCGCACGCACACAGGCTTATACGCGCCGCGTACCCCTTTCGGATGCGAGCGCCCGTCGGGGACCTATCGCCATCTGGCGGCGATACGAAGCGATACGGCGCGAAAGACGGAGGCAGCGGCGAGCGCCGAGTCGTGTGTATGTGCCGGGGTAGGTGGGGGACTTTTTATGAATGGGCGGAAGCTATCATTGAAGTTTCGAGATGAATGAAGACATTGCCGCGGTGTACACGGGCGCGGCGCGCTCCGAGCGAGACGCGCGGACCCTCGCGACTTCCGCACGTCCGACACCTCGCGCGCTTCCGCTGTAAGCCCTGATAGACGCGAGATCCGGTCGGGTTGCGTGCGGCGGTTTGGGGCGAGTTTCCTTGCCTCGAGAAGGCTCCGGGCTCGTTGGCGGTTTGGGTGTCTTGAGAAACTGATTGTGCACCATCTTGCGGGGAGCAAGACGATAGTAGGCGCCGAGCCGCGGTTAGGTGCTCCCCTTCTCGTTGAAAACACCAGCACTCCACTTCCTCTTTTTTTTATGAATGAAACGCGAGAATGCATACACACAAACGAGCTTGCCCGGTATTGCACGCGCTCCACCGCCACGACGACGCTTTCTTATCTTGTCGCGTTTGTGACCGCTAGCTATGAGGTTTCAGATACTCGCGGAAAAAGTCTCGAAAGCTCAATCGATCGTTACACGCATACTCGTTGCAATAACAAGGACGAACTTTGCAGCGATTCCATCTGCCGAATCTTACAAGAACGACGTTGTTACAGAGATGATTGGCTTAAAACGGAGAATTGTTTGGGAGATCTAGTACCAGATGGAAGATCTACTACCCCCCCCCCCCTCCCCCCTAAACATGGAATTGACGATTGACAATAGGGACAGGAGCATGTAGTCAGAATTGTGAGAGAAATTGAATTCTGATGAACGATACGGT
The DNA here is from genome assembly GCA_030522705.1 of Eretmocerus eremicus. NCBI lineage: Eukaryota > Metazoa > Arthropoda > Insecta > Hymenoptera > Aphelinidae > Eretmocerus > Eretmocerus eremicus. The sequence goes on along the minus strand of JAPYYZ010000298.1, from coordinate 18,547 downwards.
TTACGGTCAAAATTAGTTAGCACAATGAATACTTCGAACGTCAACCAATCAATTCAGAAAGAGCTTTGAAAAGTGGAACATATTGAAACGATTTTATTACATCTGGTCTTCAGAATTTTGTTTTATAATTACGATGAAGCGCAATGGAAGCACTTTGGAAGAAAATTCCACGGGGGAAAAAGAAAAGCCATTCAAGGATCTATGTAGTCTGTAGGTGCTCAGAACAAATAATACTTCGTTCTTCGTGGTCTGTAATCTGTAAGAGAAATCATCCATCTTAATTTCTAGAGAATCTCAATCCAAGTACTACCCGTCTTTACCACATAGTGAAAATTACATGGTTGATCTGATCTGAGAATTACTCATTATTTCATAACGAAGGAGGAAACAATGTCGTATCTACAGTTCAACTTTGTGTCAAAAACATCAACTCACTGAGACAATCAGTACTGACAAAACTAAAAACAAAGCTGAAGACAACGACGAAACCGATACGAGTCATGCATGATCAAGTCAATAAATCAACAGAGTCGAATGAAAACGTTTTCCTGTTTGTTAATCAATCGTGAACTGCTGGCGTAAAACAGCTGTCAGCGACAGGCTGAGCACTCTGGAAACTACACGACATTACGAACCGTATGCATTCATTATGTTATTCTCTCTATTTTTAGAATCCCAATGAAGGTGGAAAAAGTTGTGCATCTTTCAGGAATTGAGAGAAATGTCACTAATCAACACTTTATCCTACTACTTTGGTAAGCAAATGTGAATGTGAACTGAAAAATAAAATGATCAGAGAGTGCATCAAGGCAACAGAGTTTAGGAAATGATGAGAGAGGATCAGACACGCGTTGTATGCAAGCGCGAAAGCACATACACACGCACGCGCGATATAGAAATAGTCTGGCGTTAATTAAAGGCGCGTGTGTACTCTCGTTCTATCTTTGCTCGGTCTTCTCTTGCCCCGGCTGAACCAAACTCGAGGTCAGCTCTCGCACCCGCGCTACACGCACAGTAAAAGTGGATGCAAAAAATCAATAGAATCGCAAGTATTCAATTACATTAAATATTCTACATTCCTTGCAATATTTCTTTTTTTTTTTTAACACCAGTAAGCTCTGAGTTTCAATCATGTGTCTGTAACTCCTCGTTCGTTTTTTTCACTCTATGCCAACAAGGAAGTTCTAAGGTGGATCGACAAATTTAAGGGCATGTCGGAGATCCCAATCGCATACTTGTCGACATTTTCAAGTTTTCAAATTTTTCGATCGATGACTGATATTGTAGATCTGAAAAGTAACGCCGATGATTCTAGAAATTTGAAAATTCGACACTATACGCTGAAGTAAAAGATAGAGTAGAGACAAAACAGAGCGAACAGGAGGAGTATTTCAGAGGTAACAGAAACGTAAGCTTTGATCAGAATGAAATAGTAATGGCCAAAGATTATTCCACTGGATACTGAAAACAAGCCAAGATAATTGATAAACATAGTCCTGTAACCTACACTATTTGTCCTGATGACAATAGACTATAGGAAAGACACACTGATCAGATAACACCATGTAACTTGCCGTATGAAAGACTCGATGAAAGAGGGCCAAAGCCTCTCGAATGTCCAATCGAATCACCCACCAAGCAATAGTCCTGTAATTGAACCCCTTGCCAATAATCTTGATGTAAATCCTTGCCCTATAACTGACTGCCACCCATGGATCCTATGAGGGTGGATTCACCAAAGAACCAAAATAAAAGTGAGTTGGAATCAATTACAAAAAATGATTGGAATATGCAGAGCAACCAATTATTAGGATGGTTTAATAGGACAATCAAACCCAATCAATTATTGAATCTGTAAGAGTTGATATAATGTCAAAGCTATGGGAGGAGGAATGTAACGTATTGATGAGCTGCATGTGTGAACGAGTGAGCTTGTGTGTATATACGCACCGCAGCGCCACGCGCGGCCACCGCGTGGTCATGCGAGTTGCACCGCTTTGCAGCAGAACTTGTTTGACCGCCACGGCAAGATCCTATAGTATTGTACTCCAAATATTCTTATCCATAAAACCAATCATTTAGTTATATTGGCGTGCCGTCATTTATTGAAGACACAAAAATCTGCAACTTGTTCCTCAAATAGACATTACTTGTGGGATTCAATGTTGGTGTAAAGATTTCGAGAATTTATTCGAAGTGAAAGCATTTGTGCTCAACTGTCGGATGCAGTATCCAATAGAGATAAGCACCTTTTTGGCAGTTTTGGCCTTGTTTTGTATGTTAGATCTAAGGGAGTACTTTATGATTACTTCCAAGTATAGATTTATATCAATTTAAATGACACCTGGTAATGGTTATGTGAGAGTATTCGAGATGATCTAATTCAAAAACCTACGAGCACAAGAATCTGAAATTTCGGGAACGTCATACTTTCGGGTAAATGATGGAAGCCATCTGCACGATATGAGCCTTGTTCGTATTTTGAAGATCTTGCTCTTGGTTTGCGGATGCCATGATCAATTTTGCTAATGAATTCACCCTGATTTGATTTTCTATGAAACATTTTGATTTCTCCTGAAAAATCACAAAAATGGCGTTTGTTCCGTTTTGGAAAGCAGTCGTCCAATATAAAACGTCAGTTTCTTTTACACAGATATTCCAAGTTATTGACTGACTAGGAAACACCATAGCCTCCGGGTCACGGATTTGGCTAAAACTCTGAGAACAGCCTATTTTTCGTGCCAAAAGATGCAATCCAGAGCCACAGAGTCTAACACTCAGGCGTTTTTGAGCTACAGCTTATGACATTAGCATTGTTAGTATATCTATAGATATCACTTTTTAACATGAGCATATCTGGGCAGTATTAATATTTAAGGCTGCAGCTCAAAAATGTCTGAGTGTTAGACTCTGCGGTCTTGGGTATCATCTTTTGGCACCAAAAGGAGACAATTTCCAGAGTTTCAGCCAAATCTGTGACCCGGAGACTGTGGTGTCTCCTAGTGAGTGTGGGCACAATAATATCTTTTCTAGTGGTCAATCATCACAATTCATGACTAAGAAGTGCAAATTGTAAGTTTTTAAGGATCATGCTCTTGTGGCACTACGCTTGCACTGTACAAGAAGCACTCAAAAGTAAGAAACAAGTTTTTTATATAGTTTATGTTTCCGAAGACAATCAACTGACAAGACTTGAAGGAGGAGGAGGGGCAAAGAATGCCTTAAATAGTCATCATTTTTAAGTCATATACGTCAACTCAACTCACTGCGAATGCCACAAAGACGCAAATTCATTCATCAAGCATGATGTGAAACTTTTGTAATATTTCCAGTGAAACTAGTTGATGTACCCGGTTAAAAGATAATGACAATGCAAGGAATTATTCGCCCGCTGAAGTTTGATCAATTCATTGTTCTGGGAGAGCAAAATTCATGTAGAAATTATGATTTTTGATCTAATTTCTTGGATGTTTGGCTAAAAACTTATTTCTTACTCCTGAGCGCTTCAATTAAAATGCAGAACATTACAATAGCATTATGTATGAAAAATTCTTTCTATAGCATGTGGTTCATTTTCATTTCACAAGCTGTATGAAATGGTTCAGTTTTCCATTCTATCATCCTTTATTCATCAATTCGTTTTTCCTCTTTTAGCAATATTCGAATTACCTTTCTGATTCATCTAGTCCAAATTATCCATTAATGAGTTGAATGAATTCCTCAAGAAAGTAAGAATGACTTCTTATCACTAGATTCAAGATTTGATAGTAAGCTCGTCATAGAATCATAAAGCATATAATACAGTCATACTTGTGGAGATTCTCTACATCAATTTCGATTTTCTCAAATTTCAGGCTCCTTTTGACGAACACAAGAAATTGAAAGCTTGGAAATTCCGCCTTGTGTATTCTACAAAGTACGTAAGTGAAATAAACCTTAGACCGGAAAATATTGAAGAGAACCATGATTGGGCACTCATCTTCTCTTCACATGCAAGCCTCAAATTTCTTCTGGCCTCTCGGACGAGGGCGACTTTCTTGTAAATGTTCTTTTGTACGGCTAATAGCATACGTCGAGGCGTTGCTAAGCATTAATTGTTAAGTAAGGGATTGATTTTGGAGGATAAATTAAAAGGACCCACGGGGAGCTTGGGTCTCATGTCGATCCGCAACGACAAGTAAACAATCGCTACAGGATCCTACATTTGTCTTCGAATACTTCAGTCCGTTGCTCAACAACGTTTAGCAGTATTACCATATCATTAAACATCAGTGAAGTATGGTTCCTATAATAAACGTAAAGATATAAAAAACTCAATTTTGACCAAGATGTCGACGGCAGTATCGACATCAGAAAGTACGTTGTGAATAGGTGATAAAATTCCTAAGCTGCGGATGGTCCAAATGGACTAATTGCCATATGAAGCCGTCAAAAATCTCGATAGTGGCAAGCTCATCAAACCATCCGTCGTCGAGCGTATCAGATGCAAGCGAGCTTAAAAGCCCGATCAAGCCAAGTTGCAGAGTCGCTTCGAGTCGCCGAAGCTTCCGTTTCTCGCAAGCACAGTTACTCCATGCACATACACAAGGCACGGCGCGCTTGCACGAGTGCTGTTCGACTCTACGGTACTCTCGTGCTAGGCTCTACGTCGTCGTCTTCGTAAACTCGTAGTCGTCGTAGTCGTCGGCGGGCGGCGGTGGTACGATCCCTTATTTCTATCTTTATCTCGTTGCGGCGGGGCACATGCAGAGGCAGAGCCGACGATTTATCTGGCCCCGAGCTCTCTCTCTCCTTCATGGGGCGGGGCACATGCAGAGGCAGAGCCGCCGATTTATCTGCCCCCGAGCTCTCTCTCCCCCTCAGGGAGAGGAGAGAGAGAGAGAGAGAGAGAGAGAGAGAGAGAGAGAGAGAGAGAGAGAGAGAGAAAGAGAGAGAGAGAGAGAGAGAGAGAGAGATACACTCTACATACATATATAGCTATTTACGACGGGTCGATCTTTTTGCTCAGGCGAACGCGTTAGGGTGCATCCGCAAAGTGCCAGACGGTCTCCTAGTCGGCGTGCATTCCTGGCCCTCGCCACGCTGCTTCCTCGTTGATACCGCGTTGCTGCTTTGCGTGCAGTCAGCAGCGACCCACGCGTCTTTTTTCCTCCTTTTCCACCTCTACGACTCAGCCTGTTCGTAAATGCTCGCTCGCTCACTTATAGTATCTGCATACGGCGCTCTGCAGTCCCGAAATAATTTCGTGCACACATCCGAACGAGATCTATAGCGAGTGTAAACAGCGTTGGCGGAGAGGAGCTGCTGGTATATACCACCTCACCCTGCCAACTCCAAAAGCTGAACGATGTAGAGAAGAGCGAAGGGAATGGCGTGGGTGCGGTTCGCTGGGGGTCCCGCTCACAAGCCTCTCGAAATGGGCTCGGAATATGAACAGTTCGTATTTCTACCCTTACATCGTCAGAAGCGAGGAAAATTTTTTGTGTCGAAGTTCTCTTTCACTGCTACCATGGCGCGTACCATGGTCAGTAGAATCAGGGTAGTAGCAAAATTAATCCAGCAACAGATAGCTATGTTTGTCATGTGAAAAACATGGCGATGGTCAGAATGTACGGTTTATGGATTGAACGAACTGTACAGAGCTTTTCATACGATTCTCACTGCACGACTACTACGATAGTCACAGTAATCACAGTTCTCACTTATCCCAAGAGGAGGAGATTGAATCTCTATGATGATCCGCACGATTTAGTAAATATCCACGGATTGGATCTCTCAACAGCAGCAAATCATGAAAGACACATTCCTAGTCTTTTTCAGCGATGAGTAGCTGCAATAGATTGGAAATTTGACATTTTTGTGCAACCGGAGTACATAATCCATCACTTTAATCGAACAAGCGTCCGTTTAGCCATGTGTCAACTCTCTAAATATCTTCAGAGTGGATTTTTCACTCAAAACTCGAGTGGTAGAGTGAATCACTCGATTTCGAGTGAATTCGCGTCTGAGCATGGCAGTTGCAGGTTAGAACGCTCAGAATTCAATTTAGTTTCTATAAATTTCGCAAGTAACCTTCTTGATGGAAAAATCTCAGGATTGGAGAATGAAAATGGAAAATTCTTTCAGAGGCTCAAAATCAGTTGGGCCAATTTCCATCGACTGACTTGTTTATTTTATGGAAGTTTGAGAATGATCGCTGCATATTCGTGGCTCATACATACGAGGCTATGCTCGAGATGATTTCTTTCTTCATTTCGCATGTTTCTCGTAAACAAGGTTTCCGTGAATTGGCTATTTCACAATAGAGATCCCTTTCATCTTCAAAACTCATGAACTTCACATGATTCAATCCTCATAGCGTGCAGTGTGGGTGAGTGGATAATGATTACCATCGAAGGGCTCAGGTTTGATCCCCATCAGGGGCAAAAATTTAATACAGTTTTATAGATCAAAAATATTACTAGAAATAGTATACATGATCAAAATACTGTTTGGTCTTCCGAGAGTCGCCTTAAATCGACAATAATTTTTTACAAAATTAAATTCTCAATATCGATTCACTCGAAGCTAGAGTGACAGGGATCTCACTCTGCCCTTTTCGAGTGGCTTTTCAGTTGATCATATTTAGAACGAGTAAAACGCTTCGTCATCTGCAAAATGAGTTGATCGGAAAAGAGCGAGTCCATTTTGTTAATTATCTAGAGAGTGCATCTTGATACCATCGAAGATACTATTCAATCTCCAATCGATGAATGGCTGTCACGTTGGTACAACGAAGAATTGTTACGGATTGGATTGGTGTGTTGAGCTTGCACTGTGATAATTTTACTTGTATAGGATACGAAATGCCAACAAAGGAGCTTCAAAACTTTAACCTTATAATCGTATCCTTGAAACAACTGTTTCTATTCAACTCTCTAGTTCCTTGAATTTCCCCCTATCCGGTTTCTAGGTATGAAATTGGTGCACATTCGAATACCATCTAAGGGAGTTTAATGTTTTGATAGAGAATCAATACTGTTACCCAGTCATCACGCCATTCGATTTTTCACACGCGTCGATGAATGGAGAATGGGAAATTTTGATTTAGATTGCAGTAAGTCTATAACTGGGAGACTATCGACGTGACAAATACGATCATCATCATATACTTGGTAAATCCGCCCATTGTATGGCTCGAGTCTCTCCTGGACACAAGAATCGTGCAAAATTGCTGCATCAGCAAGTGCATGTGTGAAGCGCATACTCAGCAATACTCTCTTTCCCTCACTCACACACATGTGCGCGCGCTTTCTGATGCTCTTCTCCGTCGAGAGAAATTGTCCGTCTCTGTCCGTGCCAACAAATGAGAATACCACAATCCGCCGCAAAGACGTCGACCTCGCAAGCGAGCGTTGAAAATCAACGAGCTGTCGTGGGCAGCTCATTGCATGATCACCCCGCGCGTATCGAATTCGATACATTTTACATATCATACTTCATTCCTACCTAACTTGTTACGCATGAGTGCGAGTCATACGACGTCCATCTACCCAATAGCGTATGACCATCGGTGGCGTCCGGTAAATGGCCGGATGCCCCTCCGAGGTGTTAGCAAAATAAACGGATGCCCACGATACGTTCATCTGGGGAATCCGGAAATTCTCCGGATGACCACGAGCGCGACATCCGCGAAATCCGCGAAATCCGCGGATTCCGCGGATAACCATCGGAGTAGGTGTATAAGGTTATAAGCTCTGTCGAACTAGCATTCGACCCCTTATTCTCAGTCCGACTGCCCGCGCATCACGTCGCTGACCGTCCCCATCTCACTCCACTGTTACGCTGCGATCTTACAGAGGGCCGAGATATCGCCGTCCGATCCGAGTGTACAGCGTCATTTTCCGTTCGTACCATATGTGCTTAATGTCTATGCGTGTGTGTCACCTTAGTTCGTATTGTCGGCCACCATTTCAAGTGTGAGCTTAATTTTTCTGTACTCCATTCTCTCCCGTCCTTTCCTAATCGACCCTAACATGAAATCATTGTCACCCCAGGTGCGCTTTTCATTCAAAGTCACGCACGACAGTGCATCCATACAGGTGTTCAGTGTAATGTGCACGGTCATCTCCTTCAATTTTTACTACTTCGAATCACATTTCTTTCGCCCTCTCGTCGCGATCTAAGGCGTAATAATGTCGCGGCGAATCAAGACTCCCAGTTTGTGGGACAGAACGTCGGCAGCCGCTAGCCTCTTGGCCCATTCGCCGAGAGCCATAGACGCGGCCCTGTCAGAGCTAACCGTCATCGATGAATGCATCCCGGAGAAGTTGAGAAGTGGAATTGAAAAATCAACTGCCAATATCAGACTTTCAACTTTCAATGGGGGTTTTTCTATTCTTGGGATCGCAATGATCGACTGACATTTGATATATCTGTTAAGTTTGTATGATAGACGTACAGCCGATGATACGACAGATCAAATTCGTGAATAAATTCAGTATTACATAATCTTTAAATTCTCGCTTTCTCGGGGACAAAAATTTCATCCCACCATTTATGAAAACATTTTAATTTTGTTCTCGATAATGCAAAGAAATATTTCCAATGAGAGATTTTGAATGCTGGCAACTTGAGAACTCAATATTTGATTAATAGTCGCTGCTACAAGAAAATATCGTGAGTATTCAAGGCAAATTTAAGGTTTAAGATAAAAAATAAACTTGCACGTGACTTGAATGGACACAAGTTTCTGAAAATAACAATATGGATTCAAGAGTGGATCTCTGGTTTTGATTTCGACTGTATAAGAAGTGATAGGAATTTTGTCAGCAGTAATCCAGGAATACAAAAGTCGGAGTATAATATATGTGTACTAAATCCTCTCGAAGAGAGAAGCGGATGAAAGCGCGGGAGATTTCGATAGAAAGATACAGCTACCGAGTTGAGTATCAGTTTCAAGCCCAAAAAACGACGGAAGAGGTCGAAAAAAAGGTGCAGAGGCAAAAAAACCGATTGAAGTCGAATCCAGGCGGGACGCGAATGAAAGTCGTAATCGGGTTTGAGAAGACGAAAAACCTGTGCGGCCTAGCACGAGAAGAAAAGAGCAAGAGAAACAGCACAAGGATGGAGGAGGAGGAAGAGGAGGACGAGGTTAAGGACGGGGACTCGGACGAAGAAGAGGGGAAAGGACAGAAGACGGCATTATGTGTAGCAAGCGAGAGAGGCCCGAGAGGAGCCTCCTGGCTTCAAGTATTGGCTCTTTTCTCAGCTGCTCGTATCGTTTCGTTCCTCGCTGGCCACAGCTTCTTGACGCCAAGATTTGATCAAGTGTCATGAATTTGGCAAAAGCAACCAACCATTGAATGTAAGTTTCTGTACGGGTCAATGTATTGTACCAAGTTGTACAGTTGTGCATGTAGAGTATGTGAGAACAGTTCAACTCTTACTCTTATAGTACATTTGTACCAAAGTCGAGAGCATCAATTATTATATCAGTGGAGAGATTTGACTAACAGCCCGCGAAACTGGGGGGATATTGGGAGTAACCCTCACTTTTAGCGGTGGTCATATTGGCCTATTTGATTAACATAGTTTATTTGAGATGCGGCCATGTTGGCTCTCCGCTACCACCCAGTTTAACACGAAGGTTTACTTCCAATAGTCAAAGGAATACGCTCGAGTGCAGAAGGTCAGAGACGAGACATCCAATCTTCCTTCCTTCAGCTCTCCATGATGGAGAAGGGAATTACTTCTAATTTATTTATCGGAGAATCTGCATCATCATTCATAAATGAATTACGATTGAATGTCTTACATGAAGATGAAGAAGTGTGTAATCACGCGTGAGACTGATCGTGAGCGAGTATACACGACTGTGGCATTTTTTGCCAAACAGAGAAACGGACCTTCCTGATAAAACATATGGAAGCTGGTAGGTTCAGATTGTTGACAAATTCATGCATCAGAGAAGATGAGCCTTTCAATAGTACTCTCAAATAATTTAACCGGTCGTGGCTTAGTTCGGTCAGATAAAGGCCTGCCACACTTACAGAGTGTGGTTAGAGCATGTTGTATGAATAGTCCTGGTTATGATTATTTAGATTGATGAGGAATGCATAGAAGAAGTTCCATCTACTAAGGCGGAATTGTTTAGTTAGATATCTACATTAATTGGCCTCCAATTTGTTTTCATAAAATATCTGGTAGCTGATCATTCCCACTCAGTGGATTGTTTTTAGCTTACTCGAAAGAAATAAGTCTAAAAGCTGTAATGATCTGCAGGTTCTCGAAGAAAGGCTCTGAAATATTGCAATATTCGCGCAGATCAACAGAAGATCGGTACTTCCAGATTGAACTGCATTGATAGAGCTTTGACTGAGAAAGTGTACGACCTGCGGACCATGAATTTAGCTGAAACTTTGGGAATAGTCTTTGGTGTGCCAAAAGATGATATCTAAAGCCCCAGAGTCTAACGCTCAAGTGGCTTTGAGTTGCAGCTTATGACATTGGTATTGGAGCGTATCTACCGTGATATCTATTTCTAACTTGGGCCTATATGGGTAATATTAATACTCTGGGGCATATATCGACAACGATTCGGCGTTAGACTCTGGTCAGCCTCCCTGAGGGAAGTCCCCCACAAAATTATCACAATAGGACCTTGATGCATAATAAGTGTCCATAATACGAGCATGACTTCCGATGAAGTTACGACGTAATACCAATGCTAGATAACCGTTCATTAATGATGGGTTCTATGGATTCTAACGAATTAGAATGGTAAATTATGGTTTGTCTATCCTCTGTAAGACCCGAAATCAGGAATATAAAATTAGCTGATTTGAAATCCTAAAGTGCATAAACAATTCCCGGTTCATCATTCTAAATTATTAGAATTCATCAAATAAATAAATTAATGATGACTGGGCGGTTACCTGGCATTGGTATGATGCCGTTACTTCGTCGCAAGTTATGGTTGTATTATGACCATTTACCATAAATTATGGTCTTATTACGGCGATATTACGGGGCACACAGAGTTTAGGTATCATTTCTTAATACTGAAAGAAGACTACTCTCGCAGTTTTAGCCAAGTCCGTGATGCGGAAGTCATGCACCTCCGAGGCCGTACTTTTGCGTAAATGTGCGAAAAGTTACTGACTAAAACCCAATCCTGGTGAGTACGAGGAGTGATACACTTTGCCAGATCTTGAAATACCACCCGAACATTTCTGGTAGCGTCTTCAGCTGGGCCATGAGATGGACATGTTGAAGTTACCAGCGTAACAATTAGTCAGTGACCATAAACCACGAATCAACAGTGTGCTTGTGGAAAGTGAGATCTTGACGGAGAAAGACAGGCCCATCGCGTTTCCATCTGATTTGTTACAATCTCTGCCAAGAAATGCGCGACAGGCAAAGAATTCGCTCGCAAAGCCACGTCGATAGCCTCGAGAAGTCTGAGCGAGCGGAGGGACGAAGTAGATGAGCGACGCTATATGTACATGCGCGGGAGCGAAAGGACTCTCGTAGCAGCAGCACAGGAGCCGGGAGCTCGAGAAAATAACACAAGTAACACAAAGAGCTCGCAGCGAGGAGGAGCGGGCTCCGGAGGCGATTTTCGACGAAGTCGCGATCCGCGAGCGCGATCGGGGCCTGATGATGCTGCTGCTGCATGGCGCTGCGCAGCGCCGATCTTTATGACGAGCAGAATGGGTTGGGCCCCGCCAAGCGAGTGAGGGAGGGAGGGAGAGACTTGGAGAGAGATGAAAAAAAAAGACAGAGCGCGGCGGCTCAGCGGAGCCATGGGCGGCCACTTGCTGATCCGGGGAGAACGTTTAAATTGCAGATTTCAAGCAATGAATTTCGCTCTCGGGCAGAGTCCATAACAAACACGAGAAGAGCAGCGTTTTATTATCAAGCGAGCAACGTAGCGGCGGCAGTGGCGGTGGCGCGACGTAGCTGGTAATATTAAAAGAAGGAGGGAAAAAATGAGAAAAAAACTGGAGAAGGAGCGCGGCAGCTCGCTTGAAAAAGGTAAAAAGGTAAAAAGATATCGACGAGAAAGAGAGGGAGAGAGAGAGAGAGTGGAAGGAAGAGGACCGACCGAGGGACGACGACGTCTGATGCTGGGCCCGTGGTGGCGTGCGTGTGGATACGGGATACGCGAGTGCGTGCGTATGGGTGGTACAGCTATACACATGTGCGGATGAGGCCGTGGCTCCCGCGCTTACGCGCTACGCACGCTACTCGCCGCGCCTGCATCTCTCTCTCGGCTCCGGAGCCCCCCGCTACCCCCCTCGGCTCGTAATCTCGCCCAGCTCCGCTCGGCCTGCTCCTTTTCTCTCTCTCCCTCCCTCTCTCTCTCTCTCTCTCCACAGCGTGCGTCGCTCTCCGGAGCTCCTCTCTCGCTTCCTCGAAAGCCGAAGGCCTCGCGCCAACAGAGAGAGAGTGAAAGAGAGAGAGGAGGTCCGGTTATCCTCGTGCATGTGGTGAGCATTGCCCCGGACGCGCGAGGCGAGAGAAAAAGACGAGCGATGGATGTGTGGATGGGGGCCTCCAGAGCGAGCGCGCGGGGCCCAATCTCCTTGCCAAGTATGCGCGGCCGCGTCGCGCTCGGGCCCGGCTCTTTTTGAGCGAGCACCATCTCTCGCTCTTGCATCGCTCGATGCATATAGCGCCTAATAAACGCGAGACGGCTACCGGTTTTGCCGTTTTTCGCGCTGGGCTCCGCTACACTCTGCGTCGCTCTGCGTGACATCGAAGGAACACGCGCTCGACGCGCAGCGTTCGACATGGAGAAATGCGTGGCACACGCCTCTGCGAATCATTCCTTTGCTTCTGATGGAGCTTTTGCATGGCCAAGTCCGATCGCAAATTGCGCTCCGAGAGAGCGATAACTCGCGCAGAAATGTGCTGCGACGCGCTCGATGGACGGTGTTTTGCTGAATGAGCCGTGCCCAAGACACAACACGCGAGGCACCCGTCCTTAGGGCCCGTTTACGATGCAGCCTCTTCGTTCCAGGCACATGTAAGAACGATGCAGAGAAATTATCGTCATGTGGATGGACTGGGGATGAAATTTACACTTTCGATTTTGCTCTACAAACAAGTGCCAATTGCCAATCATCTACTGGAGATAACTGCGCTATCTGTTGATGCAGGGTGAGCACGCGACGGTCACAGTAGTGGGTGATAGATGGAAGCTGGAATTTTACTCTGTCAGGCCAACCAACGACAAAGCATCAAGGCAGCGCAATCGTCTCGGCAATCGTAGCTGTCCACGAAATCGAGCTTGCGATTAGGCCAATGAGATAGAGCATGTATCAAGACCCCCTTGGGCATTACCGTCAATATGATTGGTGGATTCGCAGAGTAGGAGTAATTTCATAAATTGGAAGTAAGAATATCCTCGAGAATATCACAGCTGAAACTGATTTCATTCAGTCTACTTTGAGAGGCCTGCCTTTTAACGTCAAAACTTGGATAGGAAAAATAAGATATAGCAAAGCTTGAATTATGGAGTTTGTCTAGATGCTTCTTCAACAGCGTGACGCTCACAGTTATTCTTTGGCTACTTCAATAGTTGCTTAATGAAAAATCATAAAGAACCGAGGCAAACGAGTTATTGCGTCAAAAGCACAAAGTGTCGACCAATTCCCAATGTATGGACGATCATTCACAAAGACCTTGCCACAAAGTCGTCGCGACGATATCAATCTAATCAACGACTCATTCCAACTGATAGGGGGACGAGGGCGCAACACTCGCTGTCTCGTTTGTACCACTCTATCAATGAAACAGATCGTGAATAAGCGCCAGCGCTCGTTCATTCAGCTCCGATTGACAAATCATGCAACCGCGCTCGCTCGGTAAAAACACGCTCATCGTTTATTCATTCATCAATGGCAACGGCGTCACCAATGCGCACAAGAAAAAACACTCGAAAGCAAACGAGAGCGAGGTTCGTGGCCCCGTACAAAGACAGAAACGAAGGTGAAAAATGAGGAGGAGGGCCCAGAAGTACAGTAAACCAAAATGCCAAGTGGCCCGTAGACGCAAACGAAAAAATGCGGCGGAGGAGAGCGCTCGAGTTTTTAATGAGGCCGAAAAAAAGGAGCAAGACCACGATTGGAGAGAAAAGAAGAAGAAGCTGTATCGATACCGATCTCGGAATTTATCGCCTTTTCGAAGGTTATCGGATGGTGAAGTTTCTATTCCTCGTTCTTCGTCACCGTAAAAATCTCTGGGCCTGCTGAATTTTTGTCACGTAGAGTGTACCATGCGCAAAGTTACACGAAGTAATCATTACAAAGAGTATACCGTGGATGCTTTTGCATCAGAAAACAAATCAATAAGAGAAACGGGACAGGACGTTGTAACGTGAGTACTCTTTGATGAACCCTCCCCCACCGGCGCTTTCGCATGTCACAGATCATCTCATCGCGTATTTTCCTCCTCGAGATTATTTGCATTGCCGCTTGGAGATACGATTACTTGCGCGGCTCTCGCGCACTTCCGCTGTTGCCCGAGTCTCGATTGATTTCAGAGTGCGTATATGTGATCAATGATACGCGAAAAGAATGAGGAGCTCTGTCGCCGATGCTTATAGACTGCAAACAGTGCGCTACACCAGAGAGGGCCTTGATAAGCAGCACCAACACTGCGATTACGAAGAACTGATACGCGTTTCGAAGAATTACAGCAGGAACTTTTCTATGCGCACGTAGGTCGTACATTGCGCCTTGATTGTTTCAGCGACGCTAGCTCAGATTGGGGGCCATCCCGATATGGCGGGGTGTTTTTCAAAGAGGCTCGGAACTCACTTTGTTGATCGTGTCGGAAATAGATTACACATTATCGTTAGAATTTACGGAGAAAAAGGCCGGAGGTGTGGCGAAATAGGCTGCAGGGGTATCACGGGAAGCAAAGACACGTAACACCGGATATCCTCCAGACTTCGAGTTCGCGTGATTGT
>JAPYYZ010000296.1:0-22036 GCA_030522705.1 Eretmocerus eremicus | reverse complement strand
ACGCGTGTCGCTACGAGTAGCAGAAGAGTCATACCCAGGTAAGCCGGTAACGTATGTTTATTGATAAATTATGGAAAATTGAGGAGTAATGTGTTTTATATAAACGTGATTTGGGAATACTGTGTTTTTAGTGTTTCGATTTCCCTCCTCAGAATTTCCATAGCTAACAAGTTCGATGCCAAAGTATCCAAGCCAAGTTCAAGCTCGCGCTCGCGATTCTTCCTCTCCCACCAACACGCACACTAAACTACAGCTTGAAGCTGCATTCACATAGTGCGAGACAGGGACGATAGCCGTCAACGTTGTGAACGAGTGCGTTTCCGGCAATGGTACATCGTCGTTTTTATCGTTGAAGATGGATTACTTTCTCGAGGTGTGGGTACGGTGGAACATGCCCTTCTTAGGACAGCGAAGAATAAACTCGCATTCTCGAATTAGTCCGGCGTTCAAAAATGTAAAGCTGAAGGTCACGTAGTATTCGACCAAACCCCCCCACCCCCCACCGTGATCGACCGTGGTACAGCGCCAGACCCCCCCTCCCTCCAAATGGGTCACGTAGTATGTGCACGTTCCCAATTAAGAGCTTTCACACCACATAAATTGGATCTTTGACTGTTCTGAAAATGACTCTACATCACTAGCTCAGAGTGTCACCAAGAGTTGAGCGCCCCTTTTGGGAGAAAACTTTCCAGTGATCTGCCAATGTAAGGAAAATGAGATCAAGATTCTACATGGATACTAATTTTTAGGAACTATTCACACTTTGATTCATACATTTTGATGGAGTAGATCCTGAGGAGTTGAGATTTTATGACCAATATTCTCCACTAACGCAGTGAGTGTATACTATGGATAAAATTATAAAGATGTAAGATGATGTATTTTGTGTCCCTCCGAAATGTAAGGATCTTGTAAAGAAGTGTTTGTAGCGGGAATAGTATTCAGTCATGCAGCAGGGTATAGCTTGGAACCAACATTGTTGATTCTTGATTGGAGCATTGATTGTATCTGCGAGTGTAGAGGTGGAATCAGTCACAGTCACAACCACTTATTTGAGTTGGTTTGGGCAAATGAGCTACCCAATAGGAAACGTACCATAGTCAAGATTGGCGGAGAATTTCAGCAGGTAGACTGCTCAACCATGGGGCTCAGAAAATCATATAATCACACTCGCTGATTGTAAAGAAGGCGTAGGAGCACAATATCCTCAAATACTTTCGGAACGATGTTCTGCTATTCCATATCCTGTCAGTTACTCGTAGCTGATCTGAAACATCGGTAATCTTCCTATTCAAGCCGATGGTCCATGCTGATAACCTATCTGTCATGCATAGATGAGACATAGGCAGAAGATGTGTTAGGAAGCAGGCATCTCATGGTGCGCTCCAGTAAGACAACGTAAGGTATCGCCATCAAATTTGAGCGTTTAAATCTCCGAAATTCGCTCTCAAGAAGTGATATTTTGGTGCGCAGCAGACACCCGGACCACTCCTGCTATCTCACCGAAACAAATCTCGTGGAAGATGGTAAGTTCATTTGTGCTTATATGCGTTTGTGCGCGTGCGCACGGAAACGTACCTGCTGCTCCACGGGCTGAACCACGTAACATCGCTTCGAATGAGCTACAGAATCTGACACAATTCCAATCAGCTCATGCAAAATCAACGAAGTGTTTGAAATAATTCTGCCTCTGCCAAAGTAGTTCTATTGGTCCCTACTATCGACTGCTTTTATGGGATTTTTTTCGCCGCCGCATGCCACTTCTCTATTAAATTCAAATGAGCCATTGTCTGAACTCTGACGTCTTTTTCCTTGACTGCTCGCAATGCAATGTCACAAAGAAGCTTCGCTCACGCCAATCTCGCAACTAATGCTCCTTCAATGCGTGATCCCTCGATTTTGGGGCATTAGCAGAGCTAATATCTTGCTGGAAAAGGCAAGCAAAAGAATCAATGAGTGATTTTCTGTGAGATTCTCATATTCAACGGAATTCTATCGGGCAAAATCAGCAGATAACTGTGTGATAAAGTGGAAGTTTGGATTTGAGTGCTATTGAATTTGGTGGAACGAATCGAATAATTCTGAATAGACTTCGTCTCAGGATTCTGCTGTCAAAAATTCTTCGAAGTGACCTCCTATCTTATAATTATGACTCACCGCAATATTTCGATTATGGGATCAAATAGAGTTATTCCTCCTCGTGTGTCCCTTGGATGTCTTCTTAGTCAGCTTTTCGATGGTTTGACACACGATTCTCTCGCTAGAAGATTCTATAGATTGGGAACTCGTAAGTAATATGAATTAGAACTTGAATATCTGTCGGAAGGCTGATACTAGCGAAGCGATCATTTTCAGGAGGGAACTCGGATGAAACTGGAGAAAAGCGACGTTCTTGAGACCTTTCGGGACTCAACGTCCCTTTAATGAGGTCAGGAGTATTTTTACGGGTGGAACTGGAATGTTTTCGCCTTTCGACGAAACTATCTTCATTGTGGATGGGTTTTCGGTGCATTAGGGAATGCATCAGAGCCTCAGCGAGGTAAGGAGCTGCGGTCAATTTATTCGACAAAGACTATCCTTAGTCAAGGCGAAGATCGTCCGACATAGGTATAAATCACCCCTTTTCGTCACCCAGTACGGGGACCTACTGCGTAGTTTGCTGCTGTCACAGTCCGCTTTTCGGGCCATGCGTTAGTGCATCATGCGCTTGGGGCGCTGCGCAGTACGTGAGGGGATGGATATGCAGGATAAGGAGAGGCGTATGGTACGAGTGAGAATTGGGGCCACTCTCAACCTTTCGGTCGAATATATCCAGAATTTGGTGATCACACGAGTGACACACCTTTCTTGAATATCGGTCTCAAAGGTTTGTTAGCTTGCAGATTCATCGCCTGTCTGGAAGTTGGGGATGATTCACACCTCACCCAAATTTGAGTCCCGAAGGATTGTCAGTTGGCGGATTCAAGGCCTGTCTAGGACGCGGAAATGAAACCACCTCGCTCCAAGTTCGGTCCCGAGGGTTCGTCAGCTCGCAGGCTCATTGCCTGTCAGAGATTCAGAGATGAATCACACCTCGCTCACAATTCGGTTCTGAGGGCTCGTGAGTATGCGGGTTCATTGCCTGTCCGATATTCGGGGATGAAACCCACCTCGCTAATATTCCTGTCCAAAGAATTTGTTAGCTTGCGGGTTCATCGCTTGTCAAGGATACGGGAATGAAATCCGCTTTGCCGAAATCCCAGTCCCGAGGTCTCGTTAGCGTGCGGGCTCATCGCCTGTCTAGGATTTGGGATTAATCTCACCTCGCTAATATTCCGGTTCCGAGGGTTAGTTAGTTTGCGGGTTCATAGTCTGTCCAGGATACGGGAATGTAACCGCCTCGCTAGTATCTCGGTCTCGAAGGGTTTGTAAGCTTGCGGGTGAGTAGCCCGTCTGGGATACGGGAATGAATCCCGACTCGCTAATATCAAGATCCCGAGGGTTTGTCAGCTTGTAGGCTCATCGCTTGTCTGGAATTCCGAGATAAAATCATCTCGCTGATACTTTGGTCCTGAGGATTTGTTAGTTTGCGGGTTCATCTCCTGTTTTAAATCTCCAGATGAATTACTCCTCGCTCCAAGTTAGGTCCCGAGGGTTCGTTAGCTCGCAGGCTCATCGCCCATCAGAGATTTAGAGATGAATCACGCCTCGCTTACATTTCGGTCCCGAGCTTGCGTATCCTTCGCCTGTCTGGGATTTGGGGATGAATCCCACCTCGCTGATATTCCGGTACTCAGGACTTGGCAGTTGGCGGGTTCATGGCCTATCTTCGATACGGGAATGAAACCCACATCGCTCATATTCCGGTCCCGAGGGTTTGTTAGCTTGCTGGTTTATCTTGCGACGAGCATGCTTGCCCCACCGCAACCCAGCTAGCGTCAGGCACGCTCGTGCGGAGCGGTCGCCTTGATACAGGCGTTTACTCGGGGAATCCCCGCCACATTTTTGAAGCCGATCGCCAGGTGGCGACCTTCTGCCAGTTTTATTCATAAACAAATTCGCATCTCAACAATTGAAGAGGGGTGAAATTACACGAAATCGACAGTTTGTCTTGAGCAGCGGACTCCTGCGCCTCTCTTGGCCCCAGGAGTACTGCTGGGTACAAGAGATGGCTGCAGAGTCTCGCCGCTGGCAACTCCTCGCTGTTCTCGGGAGCACCGAGAGCAGCTGAGATCGCAACTCCCTGGGAGCTCCAGGAGTTGCTCTAGTCCGCACCCGCGACACCGTCAACCGAACAATCTCGCTCCGGTTACCTGGGAGCTCCAAGAGCCGAAGCAACCCCAGGGTACCGAGTCACCCTCCACCGTTAGAAGCCCACCAGCGGTGAAGGAGTGTGGCCCGTTACCAGTACACACCGGCTACCTTCCGCGTTTTCCTTCAGTAGAATTTCTGACCATTGTACTCCGAAACTGAGGTAGACCGCCCTGTGAACACGTACACGATCCCATCTAGCTTATTGTTATTCTTTTCTCATACTTGACAATCCTTTTTGTACATATTTTTGACGTGATATGTTCACATTGAATGTATTCTTCTGATTAATTGGTGACCTGAACCCTGAATTCCTGATACACCCGAAATCCCTCGGTTACAATCTCCTGTCTCAGATTCGGAGATGAATCACTCCTCGCTCCAATTTTGGCCCCGAGTGTTTGTTAGCTGGGATTTGGGGATGATACAACCTCACCTAAATTTCGGTGTCAAGGGCCACTTATCTCGCGGGTTCATCACCTTGCTGAGATTCCGGTCTTGCGGGTTTGTTAGGTCGTGGGTTCGTCGCCTGTCTGGGTTTCGGAGATGAATCACACCTCGCTAAAATTCGCCTGTCGCAGATTTGTGGGTGGGGATCAATTAGTTTTACGTCTCGGCACCTGCTCTTTCGAGCTCTATCCAGACGGCAACCATGTGCGTGGGGTTGAGGTACGCTCAACCAGCGCGTCAGCAACTGCCAACTACCGATTTCACCTCGGTAAGGGGGACCTGCAGCTTAAGCTGGGTTCCGAACCACCGAGACCGCCGTAAAAAGCACATGAGAAAAAATCTCAGTGGTGCCGGCCGGGACTCGAACTCTGGCCTCCCGCGTGGGAGACCAGGACCTTACCCACTAGGCCACGGCGGCCTCACAGATTTGTGGGTGGCTTCCAATCCCCTCAAATTCCGGTCTCGAGGATTATTATTTCCTGGCTTCATCCCCTGCCCGGAATTTGGGGATAATTTCCCCCACCACAATTCGTTTCTCGGCGATTTGCTCTCCTGCGGGTCAATGGTTATTGAATCAAATGAACACTTAGTCGCGAAGATTGTGCGAGTATTTGAGGGAGGAGAAAGGGGGAGTCGGGGGGAGAGGTCGCACGCATGGTCGGGGGTGATTGAGCGTCGCGGGAATAATGGATCACCCATGATCAGTCGGTCAGTATCACTTATTCCAAAATGGAACTTAAAATTCTTTTATTTCACCCACTCAGAAAGTTTCCCGGGTTTTCCGACGCTCTTTCGAACGAGAAAAGCACAGGAAGCCAAAAAAATCGTCAGGTATTCATTCCCACCTGGCTGAAGTTCCGGTCTCGTGAGTTTTTGAGCTTGCGTGTTTACCACGTGTCTGGAATTCATGGATGATTCCTACCCGGTTGGAATTCCGGTCCCTTGAGATCGGTTGCTTGCGGATCTGTCTACTGTCTGGAATTCAGGCATGATTAACCTCCACCACAATTCGCTTCTCGGTGAACTCTTAACTCGAGGATGAAGGCTCATCAAATCATTTGCATATTCAGTCAGAGAACTTGTGCGAGTGTTTAAGGGAGGAGAGAGGTAAACGGGGGATGCAATCAAGGAGGTGGGCGATCGAATCGATTGCTTGGACGCGATTAGCTGGTCCGTATTTCATTTTCCAGAATGGAACTCAAAATTTCATCATTTCTCCCACTAAGGAGGTTTACCGAGTTTCTCGACACTCCTCCGAACCGGAAAAGCGTGGGGAGCCGATAAAAATATAACATGGTTATTAGAACTTCAGTTCAGTGCTCGTTCTCATGGATCAGTCATGGCTCAGGGGTACCATTCGCCCGTATCTTATGGCCAAATGCGTATATACCCGTGTTCCAGTTCTCATCCACTTTCCTCGATGAGGGTAGGGGGGGGGGGGTCCTTCACGGTTACCGCATGAGTTTTCCTATTTTCGGAATGCGGACTTTTCGGCGACCTCCCGTTTGTCTAATACACGTAGAATCCTCAGATCCAATGAATCTGTAGCTATGCATTCTTCCCAATCTCTGACTCGTCATTTTGCTCGCTTTCTTTACTTGCATGGAGTAGTAGTAGCTATCAATAACAGCTCTCTCAAGTTTTCATGGTGGACTGAATGCCTGCCTCCACTCTACAATTGCTAAAGCTCGTTTTCGTATTATCGTGATTATCCCAACCTCCCCCTCTAGCTTGGGCCAGAAGTGACTGTAGGGGTCCTGTCTGGACAGGTCAAGATTGATACCCGAATCGTTCAAAATCAATGTCGAGTTCTCCTACTCTCGCCTGTAAGTTCCCTTCCCAATGGAATTGCCATGCAGAATTCTTTCTCGAGCTATCAAATATTCGATCACAAAGATCTACATGTAGACAATGATTTCAAATATCTCATCCAAATCATGTAACCCTGCAATATTCACCTTCCTTGGTGATAAATCCCTCGATGATGCTGCCTTTACAAGATCCATTATTCTTCAATCTCTATTCCATTTATTTATCCTTCTCTAACTTTCAGGTCTGAAGAGCATCGGAATGGGCTTAGGAGCGGGTGGCAGTAGATTGACAGATGTTGCCAGAAATATACCTAATGCACAATTTAACGCTTCTGCTGTCAACGCCCTCACTACACCTGTGCTTGCTCCTGGAGTATTGGGGACGGGACTGAGTAGTCTCGTTCCGGCTCAAATAGGTGAGTCTACTGTGAGTAACAATTTCTTTTCATCTATATATCACCGACATAGGAGATAATGGAGTCATTCTTCATTAATTCCTAGTCATGATATAGATTGACGAGCCTCTTTAGGTAAAGAATATAATGTTGCGAAGATTCGAAGATTCACATGCTCAGGCAGAAGAACAGTTCCTTGGTATAAGCAACACGAGGTGCAAACGTTTAATAAAGATAGACGACATGATATCCCATGGGGCTCTTCATGATGCCATTAGACCAGAAGAGGGCTCGCATTGAGTCAAATGTAAATTTTGAGATAACCTATCGACAGAGCGTGAAAAAATAGCCCTAGATCAATTTTTGCAAAACTGGCAAATGATAGAGTCAAGAGTAGGGAAAAGAGGGTTTCCATTATAGTGGGACTGAAGTACGTAGTTTGGTCCCTAATTATTGGAATTAATGTGATGCATTCCTCCCCAGTCTTGGAACTTCGCTTTCAGCGATCAAATTATCGCTGGAAAAAAGTCCGATGAGAAAGTCCCGAGGGACCGGGGCGCGAACTCTCTGATCCCAAGTCTCGCAGTCTCCAGTGGCTCATGCTGGATAGAGTGGTATACGTCTACGTTACTCACGCTCAAGTTAAAGCAACTCGATAAATGACTCGTTTCATGATTATATACAATGTTATATAAATTCTAGCATTGTACGAATGATTATCGATTGGAAACTAAAGTCTAGCTGTTTGTTCAAACAATTCAGATTACAGAAATTTCAAATTATTCCAGTTAAGGCAAGGCCGGAGTGCCCTCCTCCCGCTCCCCTAACCCAAAAACCGTTCCGGGAATATCTCGACTTTTACTAAACCAAATTACACGAAATTTGATGTGCAACTACAGAATGTTGATAAGAACGGGGCTACGGAGCCAAATATTACAATGATTGCGTAAAATGCAGCTCACAAAGCATATATATGGGGACTGCAGATGTCGTCTGCTCATGCGGATCGATCGTGCAGAAGCATGGTGTCGAAATCCACTCGGCACGCCAGAATTACATCACTTATTCCCGATTTGGCTCCGTAGCCCATTTCTTATCAACATTCCGTAGTTGCACATCAAATTTCGTGTAATTTGGTTCAGCAGAAGTCGAGATATTCCCGGAACGGATTTTGGGTGAGGGGAGCGGGGAGGGCACTCCGGCCTCGCCTCAAGTCGAAAAGAGAAAGAATTTCAACCCATGATCATCCAGTTCAGCAAAGAATTCACTCGTTGACTATTATTAATAGTATTTCATGATACCGCACGTGGACGGTTAGTTTACTACGAGGGACAGTTTGTGACACGAGCAAAGCGAATGTTACAAGTCCTTTGTACTAGAACTATATGTCCGCACGCGGTGTCATGCTAAATTTTATTTCAAAATCACGTATATTCAATCATAACAAACGCTTATTCATATAATTGGCTGACTAGAAATCATCAATCGGATCCCAAATCTATGTTGTGTGTTGACAATGCACGACATCGTAAGAACTTTGCTCACTCTGACGATGAAAAAAATGTGGAGTGAGGAAGGAGTTGAAATCCCACAAAAGTTCTCGAGTGAAGAATTGATTGGGTGCAAATTCTCTATGTTAGATAATGGATAGTGAAGAAGAAATTGGGATTCGAAAGAATTTCTCAAGTATAGAATCGTTCACGTGCTTGGGAATTTTTCAACGATGTAATGTATGATAAAGAATGATTCGAGATCCAGAAACAGTCCTCAAGAGTGAATTTGGTATGAGATGCTTGCTCTTTGCAAACGAGTTGAGGTGGTTCACGCGGTATGAGAGAGTTAGATAGTTAAATGTGACAGAGACAGACGCCAAAAAAGATTTCAGAAATTGGATATCTCTTGAATGAAACTACCAATCTTGATGAAACTTGACATGAATGCTTTCAAGATCCTAAACTTCAGGAATAATTGACATTTCAAATTTTTACTGTGTTTATTTATTGATGCGATTATTGTGAAATGAAATATCTCCAAAACCAGGTTGATGATCTTCGCGCAATTTCACATTGATTTTCTTCTTATAATGGCGTATCAGTATGAATTTTTTCAGACTTTTCTATCGTTCTGATTATTTCATATTCAAGGCAAAGACCTCGATCCCTATCTTACCCGTGTAAATTGTCAAAACTTGAAGGATTAATATCTCGGAATCTAGGTTGAAGATCCTCCTGAAATTTCGATATGTTCTTCAAACCCATCAAATCTTCCAGTATGCACAATTTCAGCGATTTCTATTGTTAGAAAAAATATCGTCTAATCCACCTTAATGTGAAAATAAGGCGGTAACTGAAGTTGAATAGAAAGATCTGAGGCATGGAATCGTTTCATACGTTTTATTTTTTCATTCGGAAACACAAGTTGCAAGTGAGTAGTTGGATCATCTCAACGAAAGAAATCAGAATATGGAGATCGTAGGTGACTTCGAGGTGAATATAGTGGAACAAGAGAGCCGAAATTAGGGGGAGGGGATAGAACAAGAGCAAAGACATTCGTTAGACAAGGTTATAAACCGGCAAGGGGAAGACCTTTTGGAGAAAAAGGAAGAGCTCAGATTGCAAATATTAAACGGAAAAAAACGAAGAGATGAAAAAAGAGAGATGACTCTCACAAGATTGATGGGATCGTCGGTTATGGATTATGTATTATGTAACCCCGAGGCAAGAGAAGAAATTCAAAGCATAAAAGTGGCAAGGAGGGCAGGATCTTATCACAGACCACTAAAAATAGTCTCGGAGAAAAAAGTTGAGAAAGAGAAGGACAAGGAAAGGAAGAGAAGAAGAATTGAAGACTGGACAGACAAGAGATGCAAAAAATACGAGAAAAACCTAAAAGGTAGGAGAAAAATAGCAGAGGGGACGATGGAAGAATGTGAGATTTCGAGAAAGAAGTAGAAGAGGAGATACCAAAGGAGACAGTTCAAAGAAGAGGAACGAACAATGGTTCAAGGTAGGAGAACATGATGGGACAAAGAATGCAAAGGAAGTGGGCGAGGAGTGAATGAGTTACTCAAAGCCATGCTTGGAGGAAAGGCACAGAAGAGTCAATTCGTAGGAACTGAAAAGAAACCCGCGAAGCTATGTGAAAAAAGAAGAAAGAGAAGGAAAATAGGAACAAAACAAAAGAAGCTTAACGAAATTACAGGCAGGAGTGGAATCCTGAGATATATGAAAAAAGAAGACATAACAGAGAACAGGTGGACAAAAATATAACAGAGAAAAAATGGATAGAGCACGCCAAGAACTGATCGAATGCCAGGATGGGTGCCTGAGAGTGGAAACAGCGTAGGGATCGGAAAGAGGAGAGCTGGTACAGGAGGGACTGGTGATCACAGAACGAGAAATTGGAAGAGCGATAGCAAAACTGAAGAAAAGAAGGTAATTGGAGAAGATGCGATAAGCAACGAAGCATAGAAATACGCGGATAAAGAGACCAAGAAGAGGCTGAGAAACATCATACAGAAGATATGCAACAGAGAAAAGATACCAGGAGGATAGTTAGAAGGATGGCTTTTTCTAATATCCAAGAAAAGAGATAGAAAGGAGGTAGAAAATCACAGAGGATCAACCCTAATGAATACAGCCTGTAAGATCCGGGTGATGATCATAGAAGAAAAATTGAGGAAAGAAACGGGTAGGCTAAGAATAATCCCAGAAACACAGGCAAGCTTTAAGAAGAGAAGGAGCGGGATCGTCAACATTCATATCTTGACAATGGTGGCTGAAAAACAAATTCACAAGAAGAGGGGCAGGCTATTCGTATTCTCTGCAGATCTGAAGGCATTGTTCGACAAGGTAAATAGGACTAAACTATTGTTGAAGAAGGAGAGAGTACGGTTCAGATGAGAAGCTAGTAAGAGTAATAGAGAGAGTATACAGAGAAACACTATGCAGGATCGAGGTGGGAGGAAAGTGCACGAGAAAATTCTTGACGCGCTAAAGGCTCAGACAAGGTTGCCCATTGAACCCACTGCTATTTCTGATCATGATGTAGAAGAGAATACTTGGGAGGAAGAAAAAACGGTGGAGTAATGGTGAGAAGGAAGAAGATCTGCACACTAGCCTATGCAGACGACTTGGTGGTACAAGCCACAGGGGAAGGAGACTTTTGGAGAAATATTCAAGACCCTGGAAAGCTATTCCAGGGGGAAGGATATGATCCTCAATGTAGTGCAACCCTGCATATTTCTCATATTTTGCGCTGCGAAATATGAAGTACTTTTCGAGCCAAATAGTTAGGAATGTAATGATACCAATTAACAAATGCATGGGCTTTTAACAATGTAGATTTACTAACAAAAAAAGCGTTCCCATCACGTACATTACATCTCGTCGAAATACCATGATTTTCGAATAGAAGCGTGATGCACTAATTACGCAGGATGAATGATATAGATGACGAAGCATGTGAAAAGGCTAGTAGCGGTGCGCGGGTATAATATGGCGTTGCATGGAAATGTATGTGACGCGCAAGTGGTGAGCTTTCGAGCCGCCGAAATACCGATGATCTAGCGATGAGCAAACGGGCTCGCGCGAGTGGCCAAGCACCGGCTCTCTGGTCTGAGAGGACTGAGCGCCCTGCTCTTCTAGAGGTGTTGCCTGAAGCCAGGCAACACCTCTAGAAGAGCAGGACGAGCCCAGCTGCACACTCTCACGACGCCGTCTTTGAGCCCAGCCAGCACAAGACCGAACTCCTCGTTTTTCAGACCACGAGGCCCCATAAGAAAAAGTAAGTATCTGGACGACGTTGAAGCTACCTATATGGGGCTTCCCCATTCTAGATCATCGCGATTCCAAGAGCAGAGAAATCCAGAGTCTTCGGTGAGGTATAGCCTCACCGCCCTGGATTCCCGCCCGCGGACGCGAAAATTGACCACCTGAATGTTCACTACGCACACTCCAGGGGGGCAAATTAGGATCGAACCCCGGAGGAACAGTCAGGCCCTCTCCGAAACGCGCACGATTCAAAACATCGCGATCGCGAGTACTAACTTGAGAATCGGGATATCAACTTAGGAAAGCATGCGACCACGACCTGATAGTCCTTAACGGATAATATCTAATCGCGCTTGCTCCTGTTTTCTTTGGAATTTTCCAGGCTTAATCAATAATTAACGGCCTAGTGCGCAGCTTGTGGGAATTTTACTTCAGGATCTCGGATCCCGCACATGCATCGTTATAATGATTTCGAGAGCCATTTTTTTTCGTTTTTAAGCACATTTCGGAAGTGGAATCTTGAGCTCATTTTGAAGAGGCTAATAGTATATCAAATCATTGTTTCAACTAAATTCGTTTATATAAAATCCTTAGCTACGTCACTTATTCAACTACTCATATTCAATTGGCTCATGCAATAGGAATTATCATTTTGATTATTCTGGCTCATTCAAGTTATCATAATTCAACCCATAATTTTATGCTTTTGCACACCTAACTAGTACCTCAATCCTTGTTTTGAGCCATTTTCAGAGTTTTCGATTATCATGAATTTTGACACACGTCATTGCACTCTTGACGTGTTTTTCCGCGTTTGTAGAGTCTGAATGAGGAAGCAAGGTGAGTGAGAAAGGTGCACGCGGACGCGGAAGGATTCAATCGATGATCTTCACGTGAAGTTCGATGGTGACAAAAAGCCGACTTGTGCTCTAACGAACACATGTACATGTGACTCAGATCGGAATTTCTCTTTGAAAAGATACTTATCTGATGCCAAATCTCATTCTGAACAAGATGTAATAACCTCCATTGACGTATCTCCTATACTTTTGATTTGATGACGAATAGTTCACGAAAAATCTTACCGATAACGGTTTGGAAGTACAAATCTACTCATCTTTGAGTAGCCACGGCTTTTTTGATCGATAAAAGTGAAAAAGATCCGAAAAGTGAAAGTTGCATTCTGAGGCGTGTTCAGGCCGCTATTCAATCAATAAGCGAGTAAATCTAATGGAAATGATATGATAGTATCTCATACATGTATTTTACACGAAACGATACTTGCACCCAACCTAAAACAAATCCTGGTCGAGAGCAGCCAAATCCTGGGAGCAGTTTGGAGAAAATCGGCGAATTCGACGCTGGTGCTTGCAAGGTAAAATCAATGGCTCACTAGCTGCAGATCGTGAGCAAATCGAGTTCAATGATTAAGTAATAGATTAATCAAGCGTACTAACAACGCAGACCGGCATTGCACTATTTGCTGGTCATACATACAACTATTGCAGGTTGTACTAAACAAATTCAAGGTATCAACGTTTTGCAGGCAAGACAGGAAGGAAGGACAAAGAGAATAGAAATGGAAAGTGAAAAGATAGAGAAAGTAGAGGGATTCAAATATCTAGGATCCACACTTTCATGAAAAACAGAAGAGATGAAGTTCACGTAAGAGAGGTAACAAAGAAGCTGGAGTAATGACACATCGGAGAGAGAAAATTGGGAAGGGACTGGGAAAGGAGGATAATGATGTTCAATGTCATGGTGAGAAGTGTCTTCATGTATGGTCTGGAAATTTGGGGATGGCAAGGATGAGAAAAACTTGAGGCCCTACAAGGAAGGTACATCAGATGGATTCAAATACACCGAAGTACATGGTACCGGAGCAGACAAAGACTGAGCCAATCAGCATAGAGGTAGGAGCCAGAGTGCTCAAGTATCCAGAAAAAATCAGAGAAGGAGTAGAGAATATAATATTGAGAGGATGCAGAACTGAGACAGAGAAGAAAAGTTGGAAAAAGACAAGATGGGTCACGGAAATGAGGAAACTACTAAGTAAAGGTGAAATATGAAGGTGGCAGATAGAGAGGCAGCGGAAGGTGGAGATGAAGATACAATCGGAAACTGCAGAAAAAATAGATGCAAAACGAGTGGAGAAAATTTGCGAGTCAAGATCAGCGAAAAAATATAAGAGGTGTATGATTGATAATAGACCGAAATATTTGGAACTGGAAGGGAGAAGAAGAAAGTCAGTATGATAGCAAGATTCACATGCTGTGATGGATGAAAAGGTGAGAGATTCTGAGAAATGGGAGAAAATCCGATATGCCGAGTGTCCGGTTGGAAAGCAAAAACATGGGAACATATAACAAAGGATTGTTCCACCAAAATCGAATTAAAGGATGAGATAATAATGATGACAGATGGAGAAGGAGTAGCATGGATGGAGAGCGTATACAAGAGAAGATCAGGGATATGAAAGGAATTCTAAGTTGAAGATAGCATTGTGGAAATAAGTAGGGAGTTTCAGACAGCAAGAAACGAACACTATTCAGAAGTAACTTCAAGTGTTGGAAATCCATGCCAACCACATGTATCCCGTAAAGAGAATCATCATTGGTGAATAAAAAAAACAACCCTGCAGGTATTACTCATATTTTCACAAGAATCGTTCTTTTTTCAGACAGGAGCGGTAAGATGTATCTTTATACCATCAGTTGCTATGTGATTCATCAATGATTCTGATAGAAGCAATGATCTCTTTTGCTATTGGGACTGTTTATCACTATATTCTCCATGAACTACTTCATTCCAATAGTTTCTAATAGATTTTGACTCGTGGTCGTTCTGTCTCTTCCATCTTGATTGAATGTATACATTCATTTTGGGGTTTGAGAGCTGGCTTGAGTGCTTAGAGCTACAGAAGCCTTGAGAGCGCCGATTTTCTACATTGATATTGGTATGAAGAAAGAGTGGCACATTGACGGTCATGGGTGGATTGGTGAATTAGGCTTGTCAAAACTCTGGCTTGTGAAATTATTTGTTAGATACTCCATTTAGACATCCAACTGGATGTATCCTATAGAACATTGGTTAAAATCAGATTCATTTCCATTTTTAATTAGATATCTTCTCCTCGTTCAACCCCAGAGTATACGTGATTGATATGCTCTGATAATCGAGCTCGTAAAAGTCAACTTATGCTTCAATTTTTTCATTCTTACATGGCATTCGGAGATATAGATTATCATAATACTTAACGTCAAAGTTGCTTTTTTCAGGCATGTTGTTTTGTTGATAACTAAGCGGGTCACATCTTTTAGAAAAAGAATTTCCATTACGTAGATATTATTCATATACTCTGAGGCCCTTCCTGTACAAATCTTTGGAAATGATATTGAAAAGAGGGTCTCAACATCTACTTGAGTCAACTTTTCTCTTCCTGATACTCCATTCCAGGATCAGGGGCACAGAGATAACGATCTTCTCCTTTAAAATTCTCTGCGTGCAATTGGACCAGTTGAAAATCATCCTTCTGAAAATTTGACAGGAATCAGCTGCAGCTATCCACTATGGAAATTGTATAGGGGCATGAAATATCGATGGCTGCTTGAAACCTCTACAAGTTTTTATAGCTCATATTCCTTAATTTCAAAGGGTCTAGTCATTACCATTGCTAACTGTTGGAATCCGCTCTTTCCCCCCCCCCTCCCCCCCACTTCACTCTTTCCAAAAATATAAGTTGGAGAGTATACGTGTTTTTTCCCCTCGAATACTCAACTCCTTCATGTTTCATTCGCTCATTGGGTTTCTTTTTTCAAAATAATAATGCTGTGACGATTATCCGAGCATATTGTTTTCTAGATTTGATAACAATCGAATTTTTGATGAAAGCGCAGGATCAAGTTCGACTCTTAAAAGTCATGAAATCAAGGATAAGATGTCGAGTATAATTCATAACAAGAGTTCAATTCCAACTCTTGAGCATTATGAAATCAAGAAAAAAATATGTCCAGTATGTTTAGGAAGGAATCTGAAAAACAATCCCGTGAATGTGAATGAATATTATGATGTTCTGATCAATTTTATCTCGAAACGACTCCCTCAACTCCATTTTTTGGTCACAGTTGATAGACGTCGTTCACACCGCACACATTCGTGTAGTGTCCTTTCATTCAAAATAATCCTTCTCGAAAATAGTTGAGTCGTTATCGGTAGAGAGTGAGGATGAATCACTTACAATCTTTCACAGAGCTGGGGAAGGCCTTGGAAATTCTTTTCAAAAAATCGAGAACGTTCAACTCTGCACCAAGATCTAGGAATCCGGAAAATTGATGCCAGAGCGAGGCACATTCTTTCCTTCTATTTCATTGGGCTCAAATTGATGAGTATAATAACATCCATTCACATTCAAGGGATTGGTTTTTAAGATTTTGCCCTAACCATAGTCGACATATTCTTGTCTTGATTTCATAACGCTCAAGAGTTGAAATTGAACTCTTGTTATAAATCATACTCGACATCTTATTCTTGAATCCATGACTTTCAAGAGTCAAAATCAATCCTACGCTTTCAAAAGAAATTTGATTGTTATCAAAGTTGGTGATTGACCGCAATTCTCCCGTATGGAATACTCCTCAGGTTACCGTATCGATCCGTAAACCCTCAAATTTCCGTGTGCATCAGTGGGGGAAAGAACGAAATGATGATGATGAAATCCGCGGATCTCCGTAAAGTTGTAAGCTTTCTCCCGCTTGGTTGTGCTCATCCGTGCACTTCCGTTCAAAAGCATAAGTTAGCCTTTCCGTGACAATCCGTGGGGGTGCGGTGTTGAAATCGGGATGGAAGGTAGATCCGTACGGAGAATCGTGTCCGTGTTTCTCCGTGCCATACAAGGAGGATTGATCTGAGGTGCGTTTGATTTTGACCCAGCCAGTAGAGCTGAGCTATGTCATTTCACGGAGCAGAAATGTCAGTTTTTGAAAACACAGCATTGCCTTCTGGAAAAATTTAGGACTTTTAGCAACTCTGACGCTCGCACGGTTGAATATTCCCCGACGAGGCTCAGTGAATTTTGGAGGTTTTCAGATCAGCTACAAAATGAGATGATCTACGTTGGAAAATATTCAGGGCTGCTAGAGTTAGATCTGCTAAAAGCCCTAAATTTGTGCAGAAGGCCATATCTCTCCCCTAGAACTGGCATTTCTGCTTCGCCAAAACGCTATAGCTTAGCCCTGCTGGATCGGAATTGAACGTACCTTCGCTCATTTTGGAGGTTCTGGAGAGAGTTTTGAAAAACCGAGGTACGAGAAATATTGAGGTGCGCCATGGGCTTCAATTGCTACATGTCCGTGAGCTATTCTTCCTATGAAAAAACGGAAGTCAGAGATTTGGTTCTCATTTGAGAGAACTAGCAGCTCCTATTTTGATTCCAACGGGGTTATTCTCGTGTTGAACAGCTAAAGAACACTACGCGCGCCGTTTCCTATGATATGTTTGTTTGGTTGAACGTCTGTTCCTGCCCACCGCGCCGTGTCCATCCGTAGGCACGATGCTCAGTGGCGCGAAAAATTGATCTGCGGCAAATTTCTGCTCTATGGTGTATCTGGTCCGATCTTTCTGATTCAAACGAGATTCCCCCCGTTTTCCCAGGTTCTACATTGTCAACCCGGGCCAATTTCGATATTTGACGATTTTCGAGTTCAAAATCGAGAGTGAACGTGATTTGGAAAGGACCCCGCCATGAGACATAGAATTTGTACTTTTGTTCAAACTTCTTGTGAGTATACTCAAACGATAGATCTCAGAGCACTGACTAAAAGTCTTCATGGCTGCAAAGCTCAATGCAATTCACGGTTTGAGATATTCGGTCTAGAAAGAGCCCTGCGGTGCATCGGTGAAGTAAGGTTATGTGGTGATTTCGATCGAACTCGACGCACGTATTAGTGCACGCACCTAAACCTTGGTCTAGTTCTGCATTTTCGTCTCTCCGCGGAGCAGTTTGATGAGGCCAAGCGCAATGATTTCGACAAGAATGAATGAATGAACAGAATCTAGGGAAAACGAGAAGGAGCGAGTTTGATCGCCCTCGGGTCCAGCGAACTCGCGAATCAATGCGCATTCCTATCTTGAACTGGTTTCGCGATCTTATATTTTCTTGTAGGAGGGTGATTTACACAAAACGCAACGAATCCGACGAGAATATATTAATTCCCCAAGTTTCGGGGATACATGGAGGAGCGAGTTTGATTTCGATTCAGCTCCGCGGAGTGTAACTCGAGTGTATATCAATTTCGGACTGCTTTGGCTAACTCGTCCCTTTTTGTGGAGCGATGAAGAACTCAAGATTGGTGATTTGAGATTTTTGATCTCGTAATAGTATATGATATGCATATCGTAGTGCGAAAATTACGTTCGTCTGACGATCGAATGCTGGATGGAAGTTCGTGAGAAGACGCTTTCTCCTCACTGAGATGTATAAATGCTCTTATGTTGCCAGGCGTGGATTGCATTTTCTCATTGATCAATGCATCGCGTAGGTCGCTAGAGAATGCGTTTCCATGCTTGGTGATTAAAAAAAAAAAATAGAACGCCAAGATTCATGATCGATGAAAAGAGCTGTGATTCTTGACGAAAAAGCTTCCGACTCGAAGATAGTGATGAGCTCCTGCTCACAATACATTGATGAGAGCGATCGAGAACGAAGAATTGGGTGCTGCCTCGTATCGAGATAGCTTCATTCATGATACTGATGAGTCCTTTTGGACTCGCGCCAAATGTCCGTTTTGAGAAAAGTTTTGAAAGAACAAAACGTTCGAAACGCGTTTCACTCTGCTTTGGATGACTGAGGTGATCCATTCTCTCAGTTCTTGATTCAGGCATTAGGCTCGTCACTATCTCACGAGGGAGATATGTGATTACGAAATCTATCTGCTGAGTGCACCTTCGACTCCAAAACTTGACTATGTTTCAGCTTTCCTTCGTGAAAAAAACGTATTTTTCGCACTACGGTATACATGTAATATGCTACGAGACCAAATTATGACCGAAGTGGTTCATAAACTCATATACTGATACGAAATGAAGAATATCGAACCACCAATCTTGAGTTCTTCGCCGCTCCACAAAAAGGGACGAGTTTGCAAAAGAGGCCCAAAATTGATATGCACTCGATCTACACGCCCGCCGAGCTCGATCGAAATCGAACTCGCTTCTCCATGTTCCCCTGAAACTTCGGGAATTGATATACTCTCGCCGGCTTCGTTGCCTTTTGTGCAAGTTACCCTCCTACAAGAAAATATGAGATCGCAAAGTCAGTTCAAGAAAGGAATGCGCATTGATTCACGAGTTGGCTGGATCCTATGGCGATCAAACTCGCTCCTTCTCGTTTTCCCCCGATTCTGTTCATTTATCCATTCTCGTCGAGATGATAGAGCTTGGTTTCATTACTATACTCCGTGGAGAGATGGAAATGCAAAACTAGACCAAGGTTTAGGTGCGTGCACTAATACGTGCGTCGAGTTCAATCGAAATCACCACATAACCCTAGTTCACCGATGCACCGCAGGGCTCTTTCTAGACTGATTATCTCAAGACGTAGATAGCATTGAGCTTTGCGACCATAGAGACTTTTAGTCAGTGCTCTGAGATCTATCGTTTGAGTATGTTTACAAGGAGTTTGACCGAAAGCCCAAATCCCGGGGGGTTTCTCACGAGCATAATCGCTCGATGAACGCGTATGCTCGTAGGTACTCGTTCGGATTCACGCCGCTGCTCCCGGATGCACGCAGCGGTCGCGGGCGACCGCGTGCAACGCGGGTAGTGGCGTGTATCCGAGCGAGCAGTGGCGTGTATCCGAGATCGGCCGAAAGTATCGACGAGTATAGCGAGCAGCGTGGCAGCGCGGCGGACGCGAGCGCTCTATAGTTTCTGCTAGGCGATTGAATCAACTTTTACGTTTGTTACAGAACCATTTTCGTACTAATTGCTCACAGACACTACGGGAATATTCCATCATCATGAATAAGAGATGGTCTGATACTTCACTCTTGAGCCCCCAAACCACGAATACGCAGACATCCGTCGCTAAGGGATTCGTATTTTGAGCGAAAGAAAACAACTGTTTTTATCGTGACTCAAATTCCCTGAATAATATCATATCCAACGTGAGCATTAATTCTCGGAAAATTCATTAGCTTTCGGAATATCATGGAAACACTGTCTAACACTGGAAAATGTTAGACACATATCCTGACATTTTCCCTTGCTATTTTTATGTTCACGAATCGCTTAGGGAGATACCCATTTTCTCATTCCAGTGAGATACCCCCACTCTCGCGGGTACTGAACCAACTCAAAAAATTTGAACAGCATCTCGTTGATATTTGGAAGGGTTTCCAATCCCATTCTCCAAAATATTTCAAACGATGATCTGAAGCCGAGTTATGACTTCTGCGAAATAGGAATGTGTATGCGCATTGTTTACAAAAGATTCATTCGACCGCCCCTGCGCATATATTTGCTCCGCCCATGAGTCTATTGATTCGAAAACTCCGAATTCATTTTGATTTTGAATACATTATATTGAAATTGAGGGCAAATATAATCGGTTGACCCTATACAGGTTCAATTCACATTCATATTCACATTCAATTCACATTCTAGTTGAGCAAGGATGATGAAAGAATGGGAAATTCTCCGGATCCATTGGAAGATGTCTATATCCTTAGGAAACGCTCAAATACGGATAGCATGTGAACATCCTCAATGATGAAATGACAGATCGATCCGTCTGGATCTCAAATTTTGATGGATAAACTGACTTGGGCTACCAAGGTGCCACAAGAGAACCTCCAAATCAGGAGAATCAACGCTCCATACTCACGTCTCCCGTTTTGAATGGATCGCTTTGGAGAAGTTTCCGGAGACTGCTCTTATACCGCGATTTTATTTTGAAGGACTGCGCCAGATCTTTGGCAAGAAGAGAAATAATGAAATGTGCATATATATGAATTTGGAGTTTGCGAGACTAGTTTCTCTACATTTCATCCATACGAATATCCCAGGAAAGCTATGAAAGCACAGGCTGAGGAATCATCGGGACCAGAACTTTGGCGAGGTGAAAATGATCCCCAAATTCCAAACAGGCTATGAACCCGCAAGCTAGTGAACCCACTAGACCAGAATCTTCAGAGGAGTGGGAATCACCCCTAAATCCCACATAGGCCGTGATCTCACGAGCTGATCAATTCTCAAGACCGGAAAACGGGCGAGGTAAGGGTTATTCCCAGATCTCAGACAGGCTATTAGCCCGCAAACTTAGGAACCCACTACACCTGGACTCTGAGAGGTAGGGATCATCCCGAAATCCCAGACGGCCTATAAAACCGCAAGCTCTCAAGCCCCCGGGATCGGAATCTTGGCGAGATGCAGATCATCCCCACATCCCAGACAGGCTATCAACCCGCGAGCTGAAGAACCCACTACACCTGAATTTTGAGAGGTTGAGGTCATCCCCAGATCCCAGACAGGCTATGGAACCGCGGGCTCTTAAACCCTTGGGACCGGAATCTAGGCGAGATGGAGATTATCCGCAAATCCTAGACAGGCTATCAATCCGCAATCTAGAGAACCCACTACCCCTGAACTTTGAGAGGTTGGGATCATCCCCAAATCCCAGACAGGCTATCAACCCGCGAGCTAAGAAATCCACTACACCTGAACTCTGAGAGGTTGGGATCATCCCCAACTCCCAGACAGGCTATCAACCCGCGAGCTAAAGAACCCACTACACCTGAACTTTGAGAGGTTGGGATCATCCCCGAATCCCAGACAGGCTATAAAACCGCGAGGTCTTGAGCCCCCGGGACCGGATTCTAGGTGAGATGAAGATCATCCCCAAATCCCAGACAGGCTATCAACCCGCAAGCTAGAAAACCGACGACACCTGAACTCTGAGACGTTGGGATCATCCCCAAATCCCAGACAGGTATCAACCCGCAAGCTAAAAAACCCATTACACCTGAACTCTGAGAGGTTGGGATCATCCCCACATCCCAGACAGGCTATCAACCCGCAAGCTAAAGAACCCACTACATCTGAACTCTGGGAGGTTGAGATTATCCTCAAATCCTACACAGGCTATCAACCCGCGAGCTGAGAAACCCACTACACCTGAACTCTGAGAGGTTGGGATCATCCCCAAATCCCAGACAGGCTATCGACCCGCGAGCTAATCAACCCATTACACCTGAACTTTGAGAGGTTGGGATCATCCCCAAATCTCAGACAGGCTATAAAACCGCAAGCTCTCAAGCCCCCG
>JAPYYZ010000295.1:0-22060 GCA_030522705.1 Eretmocerus eremicus | reverse complement strand
CTCTCATGGGCGTTGGAGCTCAAGAGTGAAGAAGAAAAAAGCGACTGAGGGGAGAGCAAACATTTCGAAAAAGAATTTGCATTGTTCCAAGCACCGGTGACGATGGATCCAGCAAACTGAGAGGATAAGGATACTAGCTGTGTCTCATGCTCGAGGGCTCAAAGCTATAGTGAGTGGGTTTTGGGGCATTCATCATGCTATTCTCAATGACGAGTTTATTGACTACTAGTGGGCCAATCTCACCCACCCTCCAGTAAATTTGTTGTGAGATACAATTTGACGAGTTTCCGAGCTAATTCAGTTATCATCCTCTAATGACATCTAGTGGAAACTGTCAGATAATGAGTCTCGTTTGAATCCATGTCCGTGCTCTCATTCTACATCCTTATTCTTATTCTATTATTTGTAGCAGAACAAAATTTTCTGAGAATCTCGTTATCCTGTCATTGTTATAATGGGAGATGATGAAATATTTTAACAATTTTTAAGAACTCTTGGACTTGGTCGCGCACTATAGTTCATAAAAAAAATCGAAGTACCGGATTATTGATAATAAAAGCTTATGAATTGGGAAATACTTATTATATCATTCAATCGAATTAAATGTTCTCTCACTGAGATCCCTTTCACTCCCAAACGTGCCATGTAATCTTATATGCACTGTTAAGGGACAGAAATTTGTTTGAAAGGGTTCATGAGTGAAAAATACTCGAATGATCGTGGAGTTTGATGATCTTGACTCAGCAATGAAAGAAAAAGTCAGAGGAACTCGTCACCATTTAAGTGAGAGTCGCGCAACTATAGTGCTACAGGAATGGTCGCGGCTCGTCTCGTTTTGAGTCGAGCTGATACACGCATGCCCGAGGCGCGCAAAATTCATTCCGCCACCCCTGCGATTACTCGCGCTTTTATAGTCCATAAGAAAGAGCCGGGAGCTGAGTGAATTGCCGAATAGTCGGCGGTTGTTCATGTGCATGCGCAATATCAGTACCAAGATGAATAGTACATCCAAAGTATCTTCATATGAGAGTGAAATGCAAATTTGAATCCTCCTGCATATGTTGTGCTATTGCAGCAATTTTTCATGGATCGATTATTCCTTACAACGCAACCGTAAGACTGTTTCACGAGACACAATCGAATCCAAAATTTCAACACGGTACCACTCCGTGCTGCTCCATGTCACGCTATGCAGCAAGGATACAGAGGCAGCATGCGAAGATTATTCACGAGACGAGGATGAGAAGAGGTGCGAAGGAAAGCACTGTGCGTGGAATTAGCTAACGTTTGGCACATGCATGAATAATGGCACACCGAGCAGCAGCGGCAGAGCAGCAGACCCCCTCCGTCTCGCGGTAAAAAACGTGTCCAATCATCCCCTTATTATTACGATATCGATACATTACGGGCTCGCTGCCGCAGCTCTCTGCCCTTGTCTCGCTCCTTCCAAGCTGCTTCTTTCTCCCATCAGAGTATCATCCCTTTGCCCCTTGCAAGCCTCGAACGAAGCGAGTTTCTGCGTACCAGGGCGAGATCCGTGCTCGGTATACCCCTCGCATGTATCAAGCCGCTATAGTGGCACTCGATAGCACCTCTTTTATTCTCGTCTTCCGCGTGCTCGCACTCGCGGTGAGGCTGGATAGATATATCGATTTTGGGGATTAGGTGGCAATTTTTCAAGCCTACGACGAATAATTACGCGGTGCTCGTGCTACGCGAGCAGTCACGAAGCTGACGTATCGCGAGCTTGGCTCCTCCTTTGCCTCCCCCAAGCTTTTTGCGGTTGCGAATCTTTTTTCGAGCGAGTGCCGTCACCTCGTCGAGCCCCTCTTCAGCTTGATGCACGCCGTTACATGAGATTTCTCCTTCCCTATAACTCTTTCCTTCTCGCCTCTTACGAGTTGAGACCTGTTCCCAGTACTGCAGTATCATAACCATACTAGAATCTAATAATGTGCGATACCGCGCGCGGATATGTACAAAATGTAAGCCCACTCATCTCGAAATACACATATCTTGAAAATATCTACCGAATGTGAATAACCCTTTATAGAATTCAATATAGCTGTTGATTGTGCAGGTATCTGCAATAGCTCTATGTGATAACATATGAGGCGTCTCATCTTGACCACTCTCAAAACGCTTCGGGAACACGCCATCGATTGATGTAATACGAGACCTGAATACATATATACTTATGAACATCTCGCAATATAATTAGCCAAATATAGATATACGATCGCATTCATTTCGAAGACGGCGTAAAACAGAATGCAGTATATCGATATCTCGATGATATAGATTCATAATCGGATGAGTTTAGCTTATTCCTAATGAAACGTTCCGTCTGCAATAGGCTTCACCTACCAGAACAGACACTGTATTTTTGACCTTTTTTTTCTTTATCATATATCACTGGGACAAAATCTTCATTCATGTAACTGACTAACTCAAGTTGGAGTGACCAACCTAACTTCTCAGTCTCCTTTGATCATATAAATTATCAAACATTATAGGTACTATCACATCGATTCATTATGGCTTTAAATTGCAATATTGACAATTTGTACTATTCGTAATAGGGCTACATGGTATCGTACCCCAATGCTCTAATGAATTTGCAATCAATCTATCAATCTACTCTGACATAGTGGCCATTGAAACACGCCACACTTGATCTTCTGAGGCCTTCTCATATACGGAAGATGCAATCCGTAACTTTTGCTTTCGGATTCATAAAGCGGGGGCTGGGGATATCTTGCTGTTGGCCGCCAGGTTGGATAAGGTGTGACATCTACTCGCTTTTCAATTTTGGTATCCTCGAATTCGCTCGTGATTTGACTGCTCTCGAGAATGGACTTAGTTCGACTAGTGAGGACATAAAATTTCTCTCGAAGAGCAGTGACCCTCGGTGAATGAATATTCTGAAGCATCAGTTGATATACTATTTCACTCTAAATCTTTCGTACGAAGAAATTTGACATTATACCGTCTTCGCGATTGGGCAATAATTGACTATTCTGTGCTTGCAAGAGAATGAAATTATTCTCTCGAAGGTAATGTTGTAATTATAAAACAGTTTGGAACGTGACTATCGAAATGTCTGTCATTCGTTTGGATAAGAGCTGGTAAGTTCTTCCCAGACAGCTAACTTGACTATAAAGTGATGTACTTTCACGAGACAGAAGAGAATCTTGCATCGAGGCTGTCGATCGTGAAAACTAGATACTGCACGATTCTTCCACAAGGCTCTTCTCATTTCTTTTGCATATGATGAAGCATCTCAGCATATCGGTCATCATACATTATTCAGATGGCAACTTTAGCACAAGTCAACCTCTTGACTAATTGATCCATCTAGATGCTAATGAGAAACATCGCGTGTGACGAGCCAAGCATTGATTGGTGGAATATCGACTGCATAACATTCAATATTGTAGAAGTACTCGAGCCATTTTTTCTGTCAATAATTGACTCATTTAGGGGGATGCGAGAGTAGTTATTCTTTACACCCGTCTGATTCTATCAATTCTGTTGGACGGAATCTCGGACAGAATAGGATTCCTATCTTAGGATGCTTCCGTAACACCATTGGCTGCTAATAAGATTTTTGGTGGAAGATACTCTAGATTAAAGTAACGATCTCTCATTTCGTATCCAAATACTTTAGAGGGGGTATCGGGCGAACGAAATAGAGACGGAAAAGCAATACAGAGGCAGCGAGGGATAGCGACAACTTATTGCCGATCAGATAAAAGGAATCATCATGGACTCGAGGCGTTGGGTTGCTCTCCGTAAAAGACAATAAAGCGTCAGGAGGTTGGAAAGTGCAGAGCTCGAGAGAGCAAAGATCCAGCAGGAGTTTGCTATGGGGCCGAACGCCGGGTGGCGGGTCGCTGAAAATGAGGAGCGCACCCAGGCGAGCGTGAAAAAAGATACAGGATCGGAATAAGAGAGAAATTCAAGTGGGCTAAGAGGCCGCCGCCTTGCGCCCTCTCGGCTCCCGTACATAGGAGAGTATAAGGGCTCGAGCTTACGCGTTCCTCGGAATAGCCCCGGTAGATTCTAAAACCACGTCTGCAGGGAAAAATAGCGTCAATTATCCGCTGATTTCGGGCATCGGATTCGTAGCCGCGCCGCGCCCGGATTACGCTCCGCCGCGAACGTTGATCCCTTTCGCTCGTTTCGCGGCCACCCGCGCGTACAGCCTCCACTTTGCGGAGCTGAGGGCTTTTCCCCCGTCCTCCATTTTGCCTTCGAATCCTCGCCCTCATCTTATTTCTACTCTGCAGGTCTACCGCAATGATTTTTTGGTTCTCAGTCTAGCTTGATAGAAGACGAGCTCGACGAAAACTTCATCCTGCAATATTTCTGTACATGCTCTACCTTCCGTAATATAGTCAACAACAGTGATTATTGAACCCTTCTGATTGTAACAAAAATGTATCTTTGATTTATGAGCTTGAAATTATTATAAGGATTTCATCAGCGATAAATAACGAACTGATTCATTACCCTCGATCCTAAAGGTTGTGCGGCTTCGCAAGATCTATTCAACGGTGCTTTGTTTTCTCAAAAGAGAAAGCCTTGTGACTCTGTCATTCAAAATCTCCCCTTTCCTTCCTTTATTCTCCGAGCCACTGCCACGGAATCATATCAAAACAACTCATTTTTGATCTGATCGACGAGATCTTTCCATTGGTGAAACCTATTTTTTTCCCAACCCTCCATAAATTTTCTGGAGATCAATATATGGGCGCGTACCTCCGTGTGTGTGTGTGTGTGCGTGTGTGTGTGTGTGTGTGCGCGCGCGCGTGTGTGTGTGCGTGCGTGTGAGTGCTGTTCAGTTGTTCAAATATTTTGTTCACGGAAACTTCCACACGGTTCATCCCATCAATCCCATATTTTACTCGTTTCTTTAGTACTACCACTCACTCGAGAGCCCAGTCCATCTCCAGCTCTTAATTTTCCATACGTTCCCATTTACAAATTTTTAAGGACTCGCCATTTCACGATTGAAAAAATTCATAAAATATACATTTTATCTATTATTTTGCCGTCTTCCCGAATCTATCACTTAAAAAAGTTGGGTTTATTAGTGTCCGTCGATTAGATATCTCGGTATTTGAGTTTTACCCATTCCATGCCCCTATGTTCCCTTAATCCCCGTTTTTGCTCTTTTTGTCCTTTTCTCGGATCTAGCATTCGAC
Organism: Eretmocerus eremicus; assembly: GCA_030522705.1. Lineage (NCBI taxonomy): Eukaryota > Metazoa > Arthropoda > Insecta > Hymenoptera > Aphelinidae > Eretmocerus > Eretmocerus eremicus. The sequence continues at coordinate 16,850 of JAPYYZ010000295.1, read as the reverse complement.
AATTACTCAAAAAATCATTCCTGGACTATTTTATTACCTTCTGTCGATTGAATATCCCAGAATTTTGATGTTGCCCATTGCCATGCCCTTCTTTGCCCTTTTTTCCCTTTCTGCCCTTCCATCAGAATCTATCACTCTAAAATTTCAGAAAAATTGTTCCTGCAATATTTCATCATCCTCTGTCAAGTAAATATCCCAGAATTCCGATTTTGCCCATTGCCAGGTCCTTTTCTGTCTTTTTTGTCTTTTCTGTCTCTTCTCGAATGTATCATTCTAAAATTATGCAAAAATTATTCGTCTAGTAATTTATTATTTCCTGCACATCGGATATCTTACAATTTCGATGTTGCCATTTGCCACGCTCCTTTTTGCTTTTTTTGGCCTCCCTACCCTTTTATCGAATCAACACTCTAAAATTTTGGAAAAATTATTCTTGGACTATTTCATCACCCACATATCCCAGAATTCTAATTTTCCCCATTGCCAGGCCCTTTTCCTCTTTTTGCCCTTTCTGCTCTTTGACTCAATCTATCACTGTAAAATTTTGAAATAATTGTTCCGCGTCTATTTCTTACCCTCGGTCGATTGGATATTTCAGAATTTCCATTTTGCCCATGATCACGTCCCTTTCTGCCCTTTCTACCCTTTTGTCAAATCTATCACTGTAAACTTTTGCAAAACTATTCCTGGGGTATTCCATCACCCTCTGTCGATTGGATATCCTAGAATTTTGATTATTCCCATTGCCAGGCCTTTTTCGACCCTTTTGCCCTTTCTGCCCTTTCCTTGAATCTATCATTCTAAAATTTGGAAAAATTCTTCCTGCCCTATTCCATCACCCTCTGTCTAATAGATATCCCAAAATTTTGATTTTGCCCATTGCGACGCCCTCTTTGTCCTTTTTGCCCTTATTCCTTTTTTCTAGATTCTATCATCATGAAATTTTGCAAATTTATTCTTCGACTATTTCATTACTCTCTTTCGATTCCAGATTAACATAGAAATAAGTTTCAAGATAATATACATTAGAATAGTTTTGAGATTTGACTTTTGGTACCTTTGTCAGGAAGCATACTGCTAATCTCTTTTGGCAGCGTATTTTTTGGTTATTTCGTGGACTTTAAATACGTATCCCTACTCCAGCCGCTTTGGGTGCAGTTTGAGCGCCAAATGAGTTCTGTTTTTCCCGTCCTCAACTTTATTTCAACACCAGGGTACAAATTCAACCATGTAGTTGAAAACCCAACCACCTTTTTATACAGTAAAGTCATTATTTATGTGAAATACGCTGCTGAAAGAGATTAGCAGTATGATTTTTCAAAACGATTCCAAATATCAAATTTTAGGAATCTCTTGCTTTAGACTACCATTAGTGATATTCCATTCATTCATCTTGAACCACTTTGAATTATGAACCAAGAGTAATTTTTCAAAAATTTCAGAAGTCGAAGTATTAAATTCGGAAAAATTTACATTTACGAAGTTCTAATTTTTTCTGGAGGACAGGGGTTTCTTAAGGATGGATTCATATTTAAGAGATTGAAATGAGTAAAAGTAATTTTTTCAGAATTTTAAAGGAAAATTTGGAGAGGCTAGGAGAATATGAGTAATTTTTAAATGTCTAACTTTTTTAAAAAAATAGAGGAGGATAGAAATTTTTCTGAAAATCCCATCGGATTGAGGAGATAAAAATGAGTGGGGTTTAATTTTTTCAGATTTTTCAAGGAAGATTTGAAGAAGTTAGATGAATTCAATAGAAAAAATGTCGATTTTATGAATTTTTCAGTTATGAAAAGGCGCTTCTTCAGAAATTCGCAAATCGAAAAGTAATTAAGATTAAAATCTGAAAACGGATTGGCGTCATGAGATAGTGGTCCCTAAGAAATGGGCAAAATTTGGGAGTAAACGGCTGATCGGTGTAGGAGTTCTCGCGAACAAAAAACCCGAAGAACACACGCCGCGCGCACACACACACACACACACACACACACACACACACACACACACACACACACACACAGAGGTGCACGGCCCTAAATCGATTTACAGAAAATTTATGGAGAGGTGTAGAAAAAAATTACCTTCACCAATGGAAAGATCTCGTCGAGTAGATCAAAGAAGCATTGTTTCAATATGGTTTTGAACAAATGAGTGGGAGAAAAATGCAAGAGAAAGAGTGCAAAGGGGTAATATCCGCTGTGGCGACTACCAGGTTTTCTCTTTTGAGAAAGATAAACATAAGTTTATTCATAAGGATTACAAATAATTTTAACAATATTACAAAATTAATCAAGAATTTTCAAGATAAGTGTGTAAAGTCAGATTTCAAGACTAGAGTACTCTTGACATTATTAGGTGGTCGGATTTCAATTTTTGAGCTACAGTCAATGCAAAGCCGCGATTGCGATGAGTTATGCAGAGCGTGTGGACTAGCTCCAACGTGTTGATACGCAAGTTCCGATATTCCTTGACGGATGAATCAAAAACTAAGATCTCCACGTTCAACATGTCTGTAATACTTCTCTCTTTAGGTTTGATTTTCACATAAAGAATCGTAAAAAATTCAAGCTCTCTCCATCAATGAAAAGATAATCGCAATAGCTATGAACAAGCTCATATTTTGCAATGATAATGAAGTATGATCAACTACTCACATTCAAAGAAAATATCCGTCTAAGAAATCTTTTATCGGAACTATGTGTGTATCTGCATCATCTTTTAAAATATAGTGAAGTTTTAGTAATTTTTGCACTATTTTGTTAATAACACAAAAATATCCATGACTTTTGGACTCAACAATATATGGATCTCATGAGCACGAATCAATGGGTCGGATGCAAAAAAAAGTTCATGTAGATCGACTTTGTAATAGAATGTATGACCAGTCGACAGATTGGAGAATCGGGTAACAGAGGTGGGATAGGTGGGATTTGGAAATTTCCTTTCAGATCACGAATAAGGGATCCGATTGATCTTGATATCTTGGCCTGATAAGGCAACGAGAGTAGTATAGAATACATCAGAATTTTAAATGACTGATGGAAGCAATAGTTTTGGGTAGTCAACCAATCATCTGTTTGCTTCTTCGAATAGAGAATCACTCGTTGATTCTTGCAAGAGAGTGGAGCAGTTGATACCATTGTAGGCTTTGAGGCTATATTCTTCATACGAATTGCGCCGTTACTCCATAATTGGAGAAAAAAATTCTCCTTATCAGTCCCCTTCCACTACAGTTGCCGGAATTCGACACAGCCATTAATTTTTCAGCGCTGAGAGGTAAGGAGGGAGAACAAAGAGTCGATGAACTAATTCACCAGGCGTCTTCGTTATATTCATAAGCGACTGCGACGATGGAAGCGCTACAAGGACGCAATGGCGGGGCACGGATAAATTGAAGCAATCGACGGTCCGTCGGAAACTAAATATTTAATTATTAAAAAGAATCGAGCGAGAAAAATTGGAGAAGAGGGTTCGGCCAGAACATTCTCGCTCCTTCTCTCGCTCCCTCTTCCACTTTTCTCTTAACGAAGAGACGCTTGGTCCTGTGCCGAGTCCCGCTCGCTTCATTATTCAGCTTTGCGTCAATGGCTTATCTCGCGCGACTCTCCGCGCCCCACAAATAATTCCGCGAGCTATTCGTCGGCGTGTATTTTCGATTATCGGACAGTCAAGTGTAATCTCGAGCCCCAGCCTACTGCCGCCGCGCTTTTTTTTTTCTTCGCGAGTCCGCTCAGCCCGCGCGATTTCGATCGCTATAGAGCTGCACGGTCTGCGGGCGCTGGAGGAAATAAAGTGTACCGAGAGAGCAAAGAGGTAGCCGGGTGCCGGATGATTTTTCCTCCGCGCGCTCTTTAGAAGGAAGCGGGATAAACAGACAGCTCGGCGAAAGAGCGAGCGAGGGGTTGAGGTAGAATGTAAATTTTCAACGGCGAGTATAAGAGCCGGGCGGAGAAAAGAATGAGGGCTCGAACCACGCGGGCGTCCTTATATAGATTCAGGAAGAGCGGGTGGGAGGGGGGGCGCCGGAGCGAGCGAATTCATGACTTCTTCAAATTTCATGTGCCAATTGTAAGCGCCTGCGTGCGCTCTCTGCTCAGTCAACGAGACAAAGAAGCAAAATGTTTGACGCTTGTACACGGCGCGGAGAATTCGCCACCGCCGAAGTGGGCGTTTGCGCGCCAATGACGGTGGATGAGCTGACGAGCCGTGATCAGCGGGCGAGAGCTCGCGCATATAAAAAGTTGCGCGAATGGAACATGAAGCAGTATCGAGCTATCACGGATATCTAGCGATTTATGATGATGAGAATTATTTCATTCATGCTGAAATATTCAAAACCACCATAGATCGGCGGCACTCCGGGAATGTACCCCATATCTGAAAACTCGACCTTGGATTAAAAGACCTCAGAATAAGAATCCGTAAGTGATGAGAGCCTCTAAGGATAAAGGCTCACAATCCTTATATGAAGACCATACAAATCATGAAATATGCAGTACCCCCAGGGCATAAATAATGAATTAGATAGGTGAAATTGCCAAAAAATTTTTGTAGTCACTCAGAAGAATAGCTTCTTTTGTGATCTATCAAATGCATTTTTCAAAATTTCCATAGACCTAAGGGTTTCGGAGATATCACTATTTTTATCCATCTATCTATGTTCCATTATTTATGCGGGGTACTGTACGTGATCGGCCTTTGTGAGTCAAATCGGCTAATTCGACGACTCTTTTCAGACTCAGAGGCCGATCACATATATTCAAACATTTGAACTTCCTGCGAGCGATGAATAGCTACCCGATCATGCCGTTTGTGCATCTGAATTAAATTGATAGATTATACGAATCATTGGTGAGAGGATGAAAAGGGTTCAGACCCCCAATTTTGATTTCGGCATATCGAGGAATTATTTTACCCGTTGTCCAAGTAGTTACGAGTAATCCAGACCTCTACGACCCTGATTTGCACATCCTGATTTCGAATCGCAGTTTCCGTAATATCTCGATCACATCTCGCAATCGTCTATCAGAGATCTCGCGGTAGTTGATACACATATCCGGATGGAGTTGACAGCTCGTAGGCCTTGAAATCGCACGCGACTGGAATTCCCTTCACTGGGTATATAGTATGCCACGCACACGCGTTTATGCGGACAAATAACTCCGGCGTGCTTCGCACATTATCAGTGCTCTTTTTATAATCGGCACGAGTGGACCCTCGAAAAAAACGCGTAAAAGCAACGCAAGGGAGAGCGGGCAAGGGCATGCGGCCACGCGCTATGTACAGGGGCCACCCTCGATCTGCGACTCGGACGAGTTTTGAGTATGCCGGGCACGTATAGAGCCGAGCCGGCCTCCGTCAAGCCGCCCGTGGAATCTTTCACTTTATATACATCCGAGGGAGAAGGAGAGAACCACCACCTCCGCCCGCGATGATCCCGCAGTGGGCTGTGATCCGAGCGTCCACGAGATCTTTGAATTTTTCACACTCCCTTCAGAAGAGCGATTTACTTGATATTCCTCTTTCAGTGATGAAAATGCCGAGAATGGCAATTTTTGATTTTTTCCTGTTCCACGGCATTGGTTCATCGTGCCGCGATCAGCTTCATCTAGCTTGCAAGATTGTAGATTCGTGCGCGGCGAAATTTTTCCAAATAGATAGCTACAAATGAACGGTACACTGTGCATTGGACAGTGTTAGGCCGAGCTATCTTCAAAATCATTATCTATAGATATACTTGCAATGCCAATGTCACGCACCGTAGCTCAAAAATCCTTGAACGTCAGACTTCGCGGCTTCAGATATCATCTTTTGGTGCTAAAAGGAGGCAACTCCCAAAGTTTCAGCTGAATCCATTATCTGGAGTTGTGGCCCTCTACTAGTTAGTTAATGCATACTACAATTATTTAGTCAAGTATGCAAAAAGGAAATTGAAGGATTTTCAGACATTTTTCTCCGATAGACTGAATAAAGTGGAAGAGAATGGGCCCAAGTAGCTCTAGTATGACTGAAAACAGAACTTGGAGTTGAAAAATTGATTGAGAATATCGAGTTATAATTGCGAGATTTCTTCGAAATTTTACATGATACAATTAAATAAGAGATTGAAAACATGCCGAAATATTTTCCAAATTTGAATCTGAGTTGAGAATAGTTGGATCAAGATATTCTGAATTCAGACTATTTTTTAAAAATGAAATGAACAAAAAGTCCTCGAATGAGTCCGAACTGGTTCACATTCTTTTTTGAAATTTTCAGTTAAAACTTCGATAAACGTAGAGAAATATCCAACGAAGAATTTTTTCAATTCTTTCATAAGAAAATGTCGAATAGAACCAAGATTAACTAAATAAGACCCAAATGAGAACCCCGAGCTTACGAATATCAAAAGGGCCTGGGGGTTTGTATTGGAAAAATTCCTGCAAGTATTACCTTGTGCCACGCGTGACAAGTAATTTTTATTCAAATTAAAAAATGGTTGACGAGCCGCGTGCTTACTACGCGGAGCGGATTCGGGGCAGCACTGGTCACCTCGCCTCGCCTCTCCGCAGTTCACACACCTCCACACAAGACTCATTCAACACATTTCCCACTCACGCACGGTTACTCTCGCCTCAATCACTCACTGGCCAGATTTGTGAAAAGCTCATTCTTTATATCACATATGCACGCGAATACACATCAACTCGCCGAAGTAGGGTGATGCGAATTCTGGTTATTACGCTGCGCTGTGACCACAAAATGTCAACAACTGTATCTCGAACCAGAAAGCCTATTTGACAGAGATATTTTGGATTCTTCATTGACTATGCGATAAGAATCTGTAAACAAGTTTTGGTGGAGATTAATGATCCGGACCCCTGGTCCTCACTTTGTGACCCTCCGAAAAGTGTAGCGTGCAGCACCATCATGGAAGTGTTCCCTGTTACCGATGTTGAAAAATGAGGCCCTTGAGGTTCACGCGAGCCTGTCTGTGTACATGGAATCAGCCGAGTGAGAGCGACGGTGATGCTGAACAAATCAGGATATTCGCTCAAAGTCGTAATGAATGCCAGCAGCATTGATAGCGCACCCAATTTCCTATCTCCGTCTTTTTTTCGCTCTAGCACACGCGTCTTTGTGAAGCCTAACACTCCCTCGTTCGTCTGTACACATGCGTTCGCTACATTCTGCCTACCTTCCCCTCTCGCACCCTCTTCCGTACTCTCCCTATTCTTTGCTCTAAGTTTTCTCATTGGCACTGTTCAAGCCTTTGCAAAGACGCACAAGTCTGTCTCCGACGAGAGAGTACTTTGTCGAACTTTTTCTCAACCGGCTTGCTCTCGACATGGCGGAATACTAATATTTTCACTCCCAGCCATTAGCTCGGATATACTTCTATATGAAGTTTTTAATCTTTTGCGAATGAGTGAGATGAAAAGTTATCAATTGACACGATGCAACGTTGCGTCATTAGTGGGCGGAGTAGAATTTAATGATTTGAATTTGAGATGAAAACGATTGAAAGCCTTGGTTTGTTGAATAATCACGTATCTACAGATTTTTCTAAGATGAGATTGTACATCTCAATCAATTTGAACAAGTTTAGAAACTCCAAAGTCCACTCTATGATGTCAACCCAGTTCTTTTAAAATCTGAGAAGAATTCTGTGCCCTCTGCTGAATAAATGGAGAATTTATTCGAGTTCCATTGGCGTAGGTAAGTTCTTCTTGCTCCCACTAGAAAAGACTCATTCCGCCCGAGTCTGCACCTGTTCAAATTATCAGACGCAAATTCAAGTTTCAAAACATTTACTCCGATACCACAGAAACTGCTTGGAAAAATCTACACTACTTAATCAATGTCACGTTACATGCGCAGTTGTCTATAGACCATCTTCGAAAATGAGAAAATTGGACGGAAATTTTCCATATTTAAGTTTAGAGTAATACATCAAGGTGCCTTACGAAGACTTTCGAAGGTGTAGAAACATAAAATTATCCAAAAGCCTCATGAATAGGCGAGAGATTGCTGCGAATAACCGACTGCTCGATATCATGCTCTGAAAATAGGGAGGGGGATAAGATAGATAAGCAATGATCAGGACGAGTTAATGAGTCGAAACGAAAATATTTGATACAATTGCGTCTCACGAAGACTTTCGAAGGCGTAGAAACTCGAAACTATTCTCAAGCCTTATAAATAGGTGAGTGAACGATGCGAACAATCGACTGCTCGATATTATGCTCTGAGGATAGTGAGAATGATGGATAAAAAATGATCAGGGCAAGTCAATGAGTCAAAACGAAAATATTTGACACAATGAGTCTTACGAAGACTTTTGAAGGCGTAGAAAGACAAAACTATTCAAAAGCAATACAAATAGGTGAGAGATTGCTGCGAAAGAGATTGCTAGAATACTCCATGAGGGCTTGCTCAAGATATTTTGAGATTATTCCAGATTATTTCGACAGAATCTTTCACTCGAATGTTTCCGGAATGTTTGTGAAATATTTCATCGAATTATTATGATTCATTTATATGGATGTTCTTATCATTACATTATTATTTCCATACCCAATTTGTGATCCGGCCTCGATGGATTCCTCATATAACTGCTTCAGATCACACGGTATTTCTGTGCTGGCGATCTGAATATTGATTCTATGACACTGCCTCCCGTCTCATGTACTAATCGCCGTCCGTCGTAGACGCTCGCGGAAAAGCCTGCGCGCATCTTTTATTGACTGTTGTGAGCTTTCTAAAGCTCATCGAAGCATTGTTAATCAGTGCTACGTCATCCTTATTCTCATATTTCAACACACTTTCGAAAAGTTCTTTATGGAACACCTTTCTAAACCTCGTAAATCAACGAACCAAAGAATGGAAGAATCAATCCAGCCCATGCGACATCTATCGGACAAACAATCCTTCAATGAAATATTTGTGAGAGATTTCGGGAATGTTTCACCCTTAAAAGTTGCATATCTCCAACAAGGCCTCTCCTGAAGATGGTCAAATGAGCTACGAAGGATACCGGGTATTCGGCTTGTAGGAATCCCATAAAAAATCGCTATAAAATGTCTCAAAAACTTTCCAGTGCATCATTCCATTGTAATGTTCCAACTCCATCCCACTGAAATATCCCGCGCCATATTTCAGAAAGATTTCAGGGAGATGATCGAGAATTATCTTTTGGAGATGTTTCAAGGGTCTCTCAGGAAGATCTCAGAATATCTATCATTGTGAAGCTTTTGCGAGATCCTACGAAAGTTTCTGGAAATATCTGCGAAATCTCTCACAAAAATGTCTGTGTAATGTTTCAAAAAAACATCCTGAAATACACTATAAAAAGGAATTCTTAAAATTGTTTCATCTCTTAAAATCATGTGTCTCAAATTAAGAGTCCGAATTGGTGGATTTCTCTTGATTCAAGAATGCAATCATCTTAAAATAAGAAATTATCTCTTAAATTAAAATAAGAAGATTAAAATAAGAAGAATTTCTTAAATTAAGATATTCATCTCTTAAAATAAGGAATTATCTCTTAAATTAAGAGGAGTAATCTCTTAAATTGAGAGTGGCGCCTACTTGAAGAGAATTCTCGGGTTTTCAGAGAAAACTTTCTCTTAAACTGTAAGTACTTTTACCCAAACTAATAGATGCATGATATTAACTTTGGAAAAATGGGAGCGACTCGATATATCATTGATGTATTTCAAATATATGTTTGTATTCTAAGCAGGTCATAGAATGTTTTACAGGTTTCCTGATGTACTAACTTCGAATTTTTCACTCTGCAGAGTATTATAGACCCATGTGGCAGAAATCTATAGGATTTTTTTACTCAAAATATGACTGCCAGCAAATTATTCAGTGATGAAAGAAATATCAAACATTTTCAGCAAAGATCAATTTTGACGACAAAGGGCAATCATTCAAAGTAGCTATTTTGTATGCATATTCTTCTGTGACCACGTATATCGAACGCTCACGTAGGCGTGACTTGTATTGACGACTGATTGCTGATGCTGATTGTTATAACTCGAACCAATACTTACATTACACGTAAAAGTAAATGTTGGCTTGAGTTGATTCGACTAATCTCTCGATCCAGTCATAATAGCAGTGAAAATAAGAATTTTATAGGTTACATTTCATCATCCCTCACTTAGGGAATGCGCCTCTAAATTAAGAGATTCCATGTCCTAAAGTAAGACTTCCGATTTCTTCAAGTAAGAGTCGCGATATCTGCAATCAAGAGATCTCGAATTTTAAGTAATCAGAATATCTTAAAATCGCACACTTTTGAATTGAGAGAAAGTTCTTCTTGTTTCAAGAGATTTTTTTTGTAGTGTATTTTTGAAAGGTTTCTGCAGGATATGTAGTTTCCAGAGAGATGATTCTCTGAATTTCCTCCTGAAAGATTTCCATACAATCCGGGATTAGGATCATGACACGGTGGAGCAAGGTACTCCTAGAATCTTTCGCAGGAGAACTGAATCTCATGATATAAATATCGAAATAAATACGGCGATATTTCGAAGAGAGATCTCATTCGTACAGGTTTAAAACGTAAATGAGAGATATCCGAATAGAAATATCTGAGAAGTTTTGAAAATGATGTTGTGAAGTATTGAAGGAGGATATTTCTAGGACAGTTGCGTAATATCCACATGAATCGTTTACGATGGGAGTCTCTGAAATATTCTGCTAGATATTTAACTAAAACCTCCCTGCAAGATCCCAGGAATATTTCAAACAATATCCCAGGACAGAGTTCGGATATCTTGACAGTATACCCCGAAGTATACGATGGGGGGGAAGGAATGATTCTCGCGAAGTGATCTGAAAATCTTCCCACAAAAGCTTGATTTATATATCATTGAGATGTTAGGGAAAGGTTACTTCAAAATGTTTTTCGTAAATATATACGGAATATTCCTGACGCCTTTCATAAACCTTACAAAAGAATATTCGAAGATATTTCTGCGGCATGCTGATCAGGATATTTTAGAAATACTTCACAAATATCTCAAAGAAATATTCGCTTGAGATATATCGAAATATTTCGAAAATATTCCAAAGTATTCCTGAAATATCCCAGTGACATCTCATCAAGATATTTCACCGAATCTTTTACCGAAATGTTTCGCGCTGTGTGGAATACATCCGCGAGACTGTGTGCGTAATGAGTATTTCGCGCCAACGAAAGGATATACATAACTATGCAAGTGACATTATCGGTATCAAAGTGGGCGTGAGTTTTCTACATTCAAACCAGACAAATAATATAGTTTGAATGTCTAATTAATGCTTCAAAATTGATTTCAATTTTTGGGGATATTGACACTCACAAGATAAACGTGATATCAACAAGTGAATAAGTCAGAACGAAAATACTTCGTACAATTACGTCTTATGAGGACTTTCGAAAGCGTAAAAACACAAAATTATTCGAAACCCTCATAAATAGGTGAGAGATTGCTGCAAACAATCGACTGCGCGATATCATGCTCTGCGGATAGCGAGGAGGATAGATAAGCAATGATCAGGACAAGTCAATATGTCAAAACGGAAAGATCCTAATTCATAATGAAATTTTCCGTGTAAAACTGCAATAACTCGGCTCCCAGACGTTCAAATTCTACGTACCTTGGCTCGTTCTGCGGAGTCTTTTATGCTCTATGAGATGAATTGAGTTTGATTGACATATTCTATGGCCGATGTAAGAAAACGGGCGTGGAACGAAATGGGTACTTGCGACTTATTTCAGTCATTTGTTTGTAGGATTGGATCCCGATAGAATGGTGTAACCTGTCAGGAAGCATTTCGAATGTGTAGATGAGAAGAAGAGAAGAATGGCTTTGAAATCGGTCCAGTCAAATTCTCAGCGTGACTTTGAGTGACTGAGTAAAGTATGATCGATTTCTGAGAAAAGTTGAAAACTCTCTCTAAAGCGGTGTAATGGGTAAAAAGCGCACAGGCGTGGCGCGTTCAAGCGCTGCGAGTATAAAGCTCCGCCGTGCGGTATAATTTGTGGCGGGGGATAGAGCTTCGGCCTGCAGATTTGATAGACGTTAGTTCGAGTTCCGCTCGGTGCCATTGTACTTTTTCACGATGCACGGGGGAGGATTGGATCGTAACAATAGCAAAAAAGCGTAAAGCACTTTTCAAAGGTCAGTGTCACTTTCTACATTATAAATTATCACAACCTGCATTTAAAAAATCTACAGCGTGATTGAAGCGCGCTCGGATCTGAGATCCTGTAGGTGGGACTTGGAGGGTAAATCGGCCTTGAAGGCTACACCTACCTTATTTGAAAATTACGCAGTACACGCGTGATTTCCCCCACGACCCCGCAAGAATGACCGATGTGGTGGAGCAAGCAAGCAAACGAACGAGTGCAGTACAAAATTGCATCGGCGCGGCGCGGCGGATCGCGCGCACCGCTTCAAATATTTGCCGCGCAGTTTGCATGCGCGTTCGAGGGATCCCCGCATTTAGCGGCGAAATCACAATTGAACACAGCGAGCGTCGCGCGCTCGGGCTCATTACACTTGCTGCGCGGATGCACACACTGGCATCGGGCCAATTAAATTCCATCGGCGAGGTGATGCGCCTCGTGCGGAGTGCGAGGACGGATTTTCGCGCGCGTGCCGCGTGCATCGCTCGCTCCAGCCCCCGCGATCGTGGCCTATTAAATTTCAACGAGGCTCGGGACGAGAGGCTATCACAACTGCATATGTCAGGTCGTCGTGTTTCCTGTATTTCTCTGCGGGCAGTGGAGTTATCGGGCGTGCGAGAGGGAACCGTCGGCGCTGGTTGCATTGTCGCGAATTGTGGAGGATCAGCGCCGCATTGTTGCGTCGCAGCGTAAACACACAAGATTGGACTAATATCCATTTATTCCAGATCCGGTCGCAATCGTATCGACTATACTATGGGCTTTGACGAATCTGCATTCATCGCGACAATTCAGAACTGCACTCGTGGACTGGATTTGCTGTATGAACCGCGACTCGTGGGATCGGGGGTGGTTGATAAACAGGCCCCCGTCAGTGCATTTCATGAACCAATGAGTTCGGATGACCTGATACCAAAATCTGCGAGTGCAATGTTTTCGAGGATTTTGTGTAGCCCGCCGTCAACTTGTAATATGACATGGGTGCGATCAATTCAGTGGCCCATATTCCTAGATTTGTGATGCTGAGGTTGCGAAAATGCACTCAACCACTTCGAGAATTATTTCAAAAATACTAGCTGAACATTCAGCACTCCTTATGAGGAAGTCGGAGATTCGTACTTTCGGCTTTATTCGCTGGAATGTGGACGAATTAATTCCAAATTTCGTACAAAAAGAACATAAAGTATGCAGAACTGTGGTATCACTGTAAAAAATAAGGGGAATGTTTTACAAGCGATTATACGCTACTGAAAACTTACAATTCGAAGGTTAGGCGACGATTTTTTCGCGAAATAAGAGTTCTGGCTGCTGTATCCTGAGTATTGAAGTTATTCCACATAATTGTGTTCTCATTCTCTTTCGATGAACCCATTATCTTAAGTATAAATTGGCAAGAAATTGATATAGTTATTTGTAAAGTATGCTTCGGACATAACCTTAAAATCTCGCCGATCCTCTTACAGGTGCCGTTGGAAATCTCATTACACCTGTTATCAACGTGTGCTGCTTGTGCGACTTTAGTACACATTGTAGAAAAGGGAGGCCAAAATAACGTCGAAAAGCACGGGTATGTACCACTGTGACGTTTTTATCGTACAACTAGAGAAAAGCGTCGTAGTCTTGAAAAAAATCTCACTACCAGAATCAAGCTCACCGTATGAAAGACACAGCAAGAGTAGTTATTAGCTCTTGTTCTTCGTTTTTTAAGGTGGCAGAGTCTGGCCCTGGCCTCGGGCAGTATGGTCACTGCGTCCGTATGAAATTTAGCGCGGCGAAGATGCCGATACCCGATTCTCTTTTAACATTCTCCATGTCCCTGCCCATCCATTCCCGGATCGCTGGCTCTGCAGCAGCGACCATGGCATGGAGCAGCTTATTCCTCGGCCTCGGTATTTTTCCTCCCTGCTCCGACGCCAGAAGCGAAAAGCTCTCTCGCTTTCCTTTCAATACTCCTTCCAAGCTCGGCTTCAGGTGCGCCTGCTATGGAGAATATTTGCCACGCACGCTACGATATTTGCATACGCTTGCAGAAAAAGTCATGTATGTCTCGGACAAGAGAGAGAAAGAGTACGGCGAGCTCGGAGGGGATGGGGCCAGAAAAAAATAAGAGACACATCAAACGAGCTAGACATTATAGTTGTCACAGATAAAAAGATAATCAAGTTAAAGAAGGACACTGAGTTATTTGGCGTGAGAATTTTTCTGTCTCCCACCTCAGATCGGTCCTATGCGGGATCTAAAATTTACAAATCTCCGTCGCCTGTATACATGTTGCTACATAGAACATATTGTGTCAGAATCCTACACAGAAATTCTCGCTGGCATTGATCGAAAATAGACTCCAGCAATACGTCAATCTAAAAAAATCACAAAGAATGAGCGTGTACATGGGTTTACCTATAGGTACCTACAGTACCCGTCAAAATTAATGGATCATGCATAGTGTCAGCAAATCAACGATAACCGTGGCCCACTTTGTCGTAGAAAAATTTTACAAAATGGAAATTGAAGATCATAAAAAAATTCATCGATTCGTGTATCTGAATTATCTTTTGACGTGCTTTTAATGAAGCCATAAGTGGCGATGAAAAATTAATTTTTTTCTTCAGTCAATCACCTGTGGTTTTGACGGGCATCATCCGATCGTAAATATTCCAAAGGGATATATATTGTAGCTTGTTTCAAGACTTTTATGTCCTTCTTTTTGGAGTTCTTTCCTCAACTTTTCCCGTTCGAGAGATGAACTTTACATGGAAACTTTCTTAAACATATATTCTTACGGGGAGACGGGACTTAGCGCCGACTTGATTTTTTAAGGCTTAGGATCAATACAGAAATTCCTCTCAAAAAATTTTGTCGGACATGATTTCAACGTAAAATTTTCTGAACTTCCAGTATATGCTACTATTCTACCGGTTAAATCAGCCACAAACGCCTCTTTTGGATTCGGACGAGAAAAAAATCAAGTATTCCGCGAGGAAATTTGCCTCGATAATGGATTTCAAGAAATGTATTTGTCTGAACATCAGTAGCACATGTTATTATGTACAATTTGCGATATCAAAGGTTTTAAAAATGAAGATAAACGAGCGAACAACTGCATCGAAAACGTTTCATGGAACTTTTATCATAGGCCTACGGGATAGAGTGGATTCTGATTGATGACTTCATTCTCCTATTGAGATTCTCTAGCTCGGTCGATACTATCATCACAGGAGCCTTAGATTCTGGAATTGGGCCTATGATTTCGCAAACTGGACATAATAAGATGTGCTGCTATTTCTTCAAAGCCATCATCGAGGCGAATTTCCTCGTTGAATCCTTGATTTTTTTTTTCATTCAAGTTTTTTTCGTCGAAAAAAGGCGTTTGGAGCTCATTGAACTGACAATCTAGTAGCATATTCTGGTAGTTCAGGAAATTAAACGCCGAAGTCATGTCTGACGAAATTTTTTGAGCGGAATTTCTGTATTGATCCTGAGCCTTCAGAGCATGTCAGTACTCTATTTTACCAATATTAATGATAAATTCATTCAAAATGAAACTACACTTTTTTCGAAAATGTAGCTCCCGACGGCTATGCGTTTTGGCAAAATGCATCACTGTGTGGAATTTTACAGCGATCCGCAGAAAGCCTTGGAGTAATCCCGATTATAGTGCAATTAGAGTATTCTTCCACCATGATTGAGATTCCTCCAAGAGCTTCCCACGGATCACTCCCAAATTTCACACAGTGGTGGATTTCACCAATACGCATAGCCGTCTGGAGCTACATTTCCGAAATATTGTATAGCTTTATTTAAAAGAAAGATTGTTTTGAATGTCGGTAAGGTAGAGTTTTGACATGTCCTTAAGAAATCAAGTCGGCGCGAGGTCCCGTCTCTCCGTAAGAATATATGTTTGAAGAAGTTTCCATCTAAAGCTCATTACTCGAACGGGGAAAGCCGTAGAAAGAACTCCAAAAAGAAGAACATAAAGGTCTTGAAACGAGCTACAATATCCCGTTAGAATTTTTACGATCGGACGATGGACGTCAAAACTACCGGTGACTGACTGAAGAAAAAAAATCGTTTTTCTATCGTCACTTCTAATCCCATAAAAAGCACGTCAAAAATTATTTCAAATAGATGAATCGATAGCTTTATTTATGATCTTCAATTTCCTTTTTCTCAAAATTCTTCGACGACGAAGTGGGCCATAGTTATCATTGATTTTCTGACACTATGCATGATCCATTAATTTTGACGGGTACTGTATGATATACTACTGCTTTTATGAATAAAGCGTTAGGATAGGTGCACAAGGGACTTTGTAAGACTGATTACCAATGCCATTCCAATGCAAATGAATTTTTTGTTGTTGTTCTATTGAGAAAAACCGTAGAATATACCGCAGTATTGAATTTTGTACTAGATACTCACCAATAGGCTTTTGGACCTCTCCAATTTTGGATGATTTTCACCCCGCGATTATAAACCCATAATTGAAAGAGTCGAGGTCGAACTGGAAAGTAGAGAGACATTAGAAGGGTTGACGCGAGCAAAGATCGAATAAGGTGAGGAACGACGAGAGATAGGTAGAAAAGAATAAATAAAATTGGCAGAAAAAATAATTTTTTAAAACATCGCTTTTATGCTGGCTCCCAAAAGATCATCTAAAAAGGAAAAAAATAATTTTCTTGCTATC
>JAPYYZ010000294.1:0-32557 GCA_030522705.1 Eretmocerus eremicus | reverse complement strand
CCACATTTTCTGCAAGCGCAGCTTATGACTTCATTGAATACGACAGTTGAGAATCGATCTGCGGTCCCAAGCGCGCACCGAAAAGACGGGACGTCACAGGTGAATCGAGGTTCTGATGTGAGCAAAATTTCCACGAGATATTCTGAGCGAACGGACATAGCAACACCTCCTCCGCTCTTTTCAAGCCTATCGTCGGTAAAAAAGGAATAGCCAATAGAATGGAAAATATTGACATCAGCATCAAAATCTAAAAATATTTCAGGAAGTGCAATAATATAATGAGCTTCTGAAGTTGAGTGCAATCCGGGTAAGGAGAAATTTGATCTCATACGATTGATTTTGATGTGGCCAATTGTGAGGGCAGATCGTTTGCATCGGCGATGAGAGAGTGTGAAAATGGGAGGTGCCAGACACGCTCTGTTTCAGAAGGAGTTTGGGTTGTTAACCGTAGTCGGGTTGTGAGGGGGGCGTGGTGAGGAGAAGAGTAGCTCAGCTCTTGTGAGAATCGGAATTGGGGCAGAGTTGCGGTCTGGACGCATCGTGACCGTCATGTTTTGGACGGTGGGATGCATGTGATTCAACCCCTTGGCTCTCGAGAGAGCAGCGCGCCGTATGGGGTGAACAGTGAGGCGCAGAACATGATTGAGAAAATTTTTACAGGTCCATCGATCCCGAATATGATTTGAGCCGTATGATCCTTAAGCAGTAGTGATTTTGAGATCACAAAGTTGCCCAAGGTTGGGGATGAGAATTTTGCAACTAAGGCAATACCGGTGTTGAGCGGGGGGCCGGATCATGGGGGCTGCTGCACTGGCCTATTACTAGACTCGCGTGCAGGCCAGCGTCTCTATGACATAAGGGTACCTATGTGGTCGGCGCAATCGAGAGTCGATAAAATTTTCAGGATGGCTTCCTCATGAGTCAGACCCGTTCAATGGCACTTCCGAAAAACGTAGCTCACACGAGTCGACAGTACTGCGGGAGGAACGAACCTTCGCTTGCAAATTGGAGATAGCAATGGTATTGACACGATTTGTCCTCGCAAGATTGATGAGGCTCTCATCGATTGTAGCGAGTTGACCGTGCGTTGTCGTGTTTGCCGAGTGCATGTATTTGACGAGCCGTTTCATATATTTGTGTATGGATGGATCTTGGAGGCACGAAGAGGGCTGCAGAGGATTCATGGCGACAGCGAGTATGATTTTAGAGGGCTCGCTAGCTCTCAAAACTTTTGGTCTGGGGTGGGAGACGGATAGGGAGAGGAAGACGAACGCTCGTGGGGTGGAGACGATGTCTATTAAACATTACGAGAGGGAGTCGCACTGGGAGGGAAGGACACACCGAGAGGGAGAGAGGCGTTAACCGATGAAGGTGACGGCGATGAGTGAGGGGGCAAGACAATGAACGGGGGGGAGAGCTCCTGCTGACATCAGCTGTACAGCTCGCACACGTGAACGAAACGTTATCAGGGAGATTTGAGCACGTGAGATGGGTCAGGGAGGCCCAGCAGATGCACTGATGGTCCAGTTGGCAAGGCATCGAACTGAATTCGGGAATCATAGTTCAAATCTCGGTCAGGGAAGTCATTCGTTCTCATCTGTATTCCTCCTCGAGAATCCTCTGTTGTAGAGCCGATATAGCAGAGTGGCACCGCGGAGGTCCATTAATTGGGAAAATCTATTCAAACTGAGGTGGCCGTCACCTTAGCGTGGAAGGTGAGCTCGGATGAACGATAAATTCACTTTATATGATTCAATCACCGGCGAGCAGTAGAGTCGAAATAATTTAGTCGGGTTCCCACTCATTGATATCAGTTCATATGAATCAACATTGATCATGGTTCCAAGATTAACCACGAAAGGAGAAACTGATGGAGATGAGAGCGTATGCCTCCTTGATTAGGAGGGCTCGTGTATTCCCCCGCTGGTTCAATTGACAGGGCGTCGGACTAGTGATCCGTAGATCTGAGTTCGAATCCCCGTCAGGGGCAACATTCATCCTCATATGTATCCCTTTTCAGGAATTCTGCCTCTTAGATGCCATATATCGGAGTGTTACCGCGGGAGTCCATGGATCCAAAGAATGAATTTAAACTGTATTGGCTGCCACCTGAGCGCGGTAGGTGAGCTCGTATGGACCATGAATTCACGTCATGTGATTTGATCACCATCGAGTAACAGAGTCAAGATGATTCCGATCCGGTCCTACTTATGGATATCAGTTCATATGAATCCAGATTGGTCGGGGTTCAAATATTGGACGCAAAAAAGGAAATCAATGCATATGAGATGAGACGCTTCCTCGCTTGAGAGAGATCGTGTATCTTCTCGATGCGCCAATTGACAGGGCATTGGACTAAATCCGGAGATCCAAAATCAAATCTCGGTCAGGGGTGTCTTCCTTCTTGATCTATATCCCCTGTCAAAAATCCTTCGTTGTAGAGGTCAGATATCGAAGTTGAGCCGGAAAGGTCCATAGTTTGCAAAGATCAATCCAAACTATGACCGCCGCTGCCTGAACGCGATGAGTGAGCTCGTATGAACGATGAATTGACTTCATGTTACTTCATCATCGACAAGCAATAGTGTCAAAGTGATTCTCATTGGTTCTTAGTCAGTGATATCAATTGATATCGATCCACATTGACCATGTTTCCAATATTGACCACGTTGAAGAAAATCGATGTAGATAAAATAGGATGCCTCCTTGATTGAGAGCGCTCGTGTATCTTCTCGATGGTCCAATCGGCAGGGCGTCGGACTAAGTCCGGAGATCAGAAATCGAATCTCGGTCAAGGAAGTCATTCTTTCTGATCTGTATCCCTTTTCAAGAATCCTGCCGTGTAGAGGCCATATATCAGAGTGGCACCGCGGGGGTTCATGGATTCCAAGAATGATTTCAAACTGTATGTGCCGCCGCTAAGCGCGGTAGGTGAGCTCGTATGGACCATGAATTCTCTTCATGTGATTCAATTACCAATGAGTAACAGAGTCGAAATGGTTTGGATTGGCTCCTACTCATTGATATCAGTCGATATAAATTTACATTGGGAATGGTTTCAATATTGACCACAAACAAGAGGATCGATGCAGATGAGGAAGAATGCGTCCTTGATTGGGAGAGCTCGTGTATCTCCCCGATGATCCATTCGGCAGGGCGCCGGACTAGTAGTCTGGAGATCCAAGTTCAAATCTCTGTCAGGGGAATTATTCTCCCTCATCTATACCCCCTTGTCATAAATCCTGCCGTAGTGAGGTTATATATCAGAGTGGCACCGCGGGGGTTCCTCGATTTGAAGAATGAATTCAAACTGTATGTGCCGCTGCCTAAGCGTGGTAAGTGAGCTCGTATGGACCATGAATTCACTTCATGTAGTTCAATCGTGATTCCGATTGGGTCCTATCAATTGATATCAGTTAATATGGATTTACATTGGTGATGGTTCCAATGGAACCGAAGCACATGAGAGATTATGCTCTTCTCATTGAGAGAGCTCGTGTATTCCCCCGATGGTCCAATTGGCAGGGCATCGGACTAGTATTCCGGAGATCTGCCTTCAAACCTCGTTTAGGGGAGTCATTCTCCTTCATTTATATCCTTTCCCATGAATCCTGCCGTGGAGAGGCCTTACATCAGGGTGGCACCGCGGGGGTTCATGGGTTCGAAGTATGGATTCGAACTGTATGTGCCACCTAGGCACGATATGCGAGCTCGCATGGACCATAAATTTACTTCATGTAATTAAATCTCCAACGAGTAGAAGAGTCAAAATGATTTCGGTTCGGTCCCACTCATTGATATCATTCAATATGGATTCACATTGGTCATGATTCCAATTCTGACCACGAAGAAGAAGATCGATGCATATGAGATGAGATGTTTCCCTGCTTGAGAGAGATCGTGCATCTTCTCGATGGTCCAATCGGCAGGGCGTCGGACTAAATCTGGAGATCGGAAATCGAATCTCGGTCAGGGAAGTCATTATCTTTGATCTGTATCCCTTTTCAAGAATCCTCCCTTATAGAGGCCATATATGACTGTCGCACCGCGGGGGTCCGTAGTTCGTAAAAATCAATCCAAAATATATTCGCCCCAAGCGCGGTAGGTAAGGTCGTATCAACGATCAATCCACTCCATGTCTTTCGATCGCCAGCGAGTATTAGAGTCAAAATAATTCTGATTGGGTCCTACTCATTGATATGAATGAATATAAATAAATATTGATCACGGTTCCAATATTGACCACGAGGAAGAAAATCGTTGTAGATGAGATAGAAAGCCTCTTTGATTGAGGAAGCTCGTCCTCCTCCACGGTGTGCATAACCTTCTCAAGGTGAAGGGGCTTGGAACCAAGAAGCACACCAGCCAGTCCACGGAACACTTCACACCCGAAGCGGTGAGAGAAGAGAAGGGAGGTGAGACGCGTCGACTCGGGAATGCGTACCTCTACCGCTGACAATCACCGAGAGTTACAACCATAAGGTTATGACGTGTCGGCTTGCCGTTGCAAGCTTCCGCCCTTTAAGGTAACGGTACGGGGTGGGGGGGGGGGGCGCCGCGGGGATTTGTCTCCCGGGGTCTGCATCCGACCTACACAGTGATTCGCACTTGGGGATGACCCAGTGATGGGACTGCTGCACAGCACACTGACATCACACACACTGCACACTACTCCCGCGACCAGTTCCACGGTCCCTGGGGGGATTCCCTCATCGCTGCGTCCGTGCCCACTCTGGAGGGTACGGTAGGCAAAACCAGTGTCGTCCTGAGCCGCCGGTAGTGGAGGGAGACCAAAACCGCTCCAACCACGATGTAGAGGCTCCTCTCGCACAACAGTATAGAGAGAACCCCGGAATCCCGCTCCTGCAGTAGTGCCGGCTGGTAACCGAATGGAACCATGCTGTAGGAGGGGGGCTCGGCACTACTTAAGCCACCGGATTTTCGGCATGGTCAGCGAGGGCGAGGATCCAGGGAGGGGAATTTTGCGCTGGTCCGCGGGTGTAGCCGTGACCACCAACACAAACACGTACACTAAGGAACAGGAGGTGAAAAGAAAAATCGCAAATTTGGATAATCGAAAAGTCGTTACCAGAACGGCACTGTGAAGTGGGTGTCCCGCCCAAGCCACACCGGCCAAGGAGCAAACCGGTGATCAAAGTGAGGCCTGCGGACAGCAAGCAGGAGAAGTTGCGTCCAATAGCAACAACCACAGCCGCTCACTCGGAGGTGAGCTGATAGAAAATTGGGGAGCGATAAAATCCCTGGATAGAGAAGAAGACCAGCTGGTCGGAGACATCCCGGTCCATCTCAAGGAGATGAAACACACTCCCGACACAGTGAACAAGACACCGAAGGCAGTCAGGAAGGAGCCTTTCGAGCTATTGCTCACTGTCAAGAGGCTGATAGGCGTCGAAAGACAGAGCAAGACGGTGCGAAGAGAATTTGGCGCTCCAGTGAGGTCCGCCGTGAGTCACATGGGCTCACCATCTCGAGTGATCAGCCATACCTTGGCTCACTCACTTACCAGTGCGGTAATTGCTGAGCCATCGACTCGTGACTACCCACCTTCAGGGAGCAGTGAAAGGAAAAAGACCTCTCAACCGTCAGCGAGCAAAATGGAGAAGGAAAAATTGAGGAGGAAAGACCTCCGAGTACGACTGGAAAGGATGGACCAGCACACACCCGTCTTCTTCACACCGAGTTCCAACAAGGAATGCCCTTCCCGAAAAGGAGTAGCGCGAGTGTCGGGGCAACTGCAGACAGCAAAATGAAGTGGGAAATTCACCGGAATTGCGGGAGGAGCAGGAACAAGAAACCACCGAAGGAAAAGAAGAAGGCAATCAAGGTCAGGCCACGACTCGACGCTATCATTGTGGATACGGGCTCCGCAACATATGCGGAAACTTCAAAAGCAATGAGGGCTAAGGTTGATAGCAATTTCGCTGTTGGCAGCTCCAATAATGTGAGGGAGACAAGATCCGGCGAGTTGCTCATTGAACTTCAGGAAGAGAAGGAGTTAGCTGAAGTCAGAGACGAGATAGCGGCTGCTCTCGGCGACGAAGCGACGGTTTGAGAGCTACAACAGACGGTGGCACTCGACATGCGGGATATCAACCTCGAGACCACCTGAGAGAAAGTAGCCGAGGCTGTCATGGACGCCCCACTAGATGGCAATGGCGGGGTGTCGAAGTAGAAGCTCTACGTCTGGCCTACAGGGGTACGCAGCTTGCTGTTTTCGTGTTGTTGGCGCTGGCAGCCAAGCCATTGCTCCAAAATGGCAAGGTCAGGATCAGGAGGGTGAACGTTCGAGTTCCAGAGAAGATCGCAGCTCTGCGATGCTTTAACTGTCTTGGTTACAAGCACGTCGCAGCCAACTGCAAACTCGAGGGGCAGTGAAAGACTTGCTTCAAGTGTGGCGAAAAAAGACACCTCACAGCAATATGCACCAGGCCACCCAGGTGCATACAGTGCGAGGAGCTTGGCGTAGCTTCCGACCACGTTTCTAGAGTTGCAGGCTGCACCGCGTTCCAGCTAGCTCGAGGCCGAGGGAGACTTGCCTCCTGGGGGACGAGAAATAGCAATGGCTAGTTTCCTTCAGGCCAACCTGACTAGGAACGGACGCCCGTACGATTTGCTACTGTCCGACGCAGTGAAAAAGAACATCGATGTGCTCCCCACTCTAAGCCGCTAGTGAGCTCAGACTTCGTGGGGGCAACTTATGACTCTAACCGGAGAGCAGTCGTCCAGATACTGAACAAGAATCATCGGGAGACTGCATTACCCGAGAGCGGACATGGCTTAGCAAAGAGAGTCGTCGACGGCGTGGTTATTTATAGCTGCTATCACGCGCCCAACGACTCCATAGAGATGTTCACCCATGAACTGGATACCCTTGAAGGGAGCGTGAGACAACGCACGGGGCTGCAATTGTCGCCGGAGACTTCAACTCCAAGTCACCAGCTTGGAACGGGGGATCCCAGGATCAAAGAGGCTCTCTTGTGAGCAATTTGATGGCTTCTCTGGGCCTAGTCATCGTCAATGAGATCGGTCGCAAGACCTTCCACCGGTGAGGAGCATTGTCAGTACTCGACCTGACAGTTGTAAGCGTCCAGTCGGTCTGGCGAGTCACTGCTCGGACAGTACTCGACCCGGAGACACTCAGCGATCATCAGCATATCCAGTTCACCTTTGGAGGCATCAGTACGGAGATACGAGCCCCGCTCCTCACGGGCTGGGAAGTGGAAGAAACGGATAGCGAAAAGTTCAAGAAGGCAATCCTTGAGCTTCCGAGCACTTTGGCAGAGGATGCACGCCCAAGCAACGTGGTTGACGCGGTCACGAGGATGATCACCGCAGCCTGCGACGTATCCGCAACTCGTAGGAGACGACGCAGGAGGAGGTGCCAACAAGCATACTGGTGGACTTTGAGAATTGCGGGACTGAGGAAGGACGCGAACACGAAGCGCAGGTAGCGCAACGCTCAATGAAAGAGAGGCATGCCACAGCCGACGCTGATGCAAAAAGCCTACAGGCAACCAAGAAGGGAGCTCCGTTACACGATTTGGGAAAGTAAACAGAGATGCTGGCGAGGGCTCTACGATATGGTCAACGATGACCCGTGAGGCACTCCCTACAGAGTTGTAATAAGCAAGCTGCGCTCGCAGCCCGGCCCCTCGGTGCCGACAAACAGGGCTACTCTCCTCAGGATTGTCGACGTACTGTTTTCGAAGGCGCAGGCTAGAATCACCTCCCCAGACCCAGTGGCGGAGACGATCTCGCCATTCGATGATCCTGAACTCCGGCTTGCAGCGAGGAGATCGAAAAATAACAAGGCACCAGGGCTGGATGGGATCCTCAACAAGGCCTTGGAGCTCGTCGTAGAGTCGAGGCTGCAGCTGATCCTCGAGCTCTTCAACAGATGTCTTATGTTGGGATCGTTCCCTAGGTAGTGGGAGCGCCAGAGGCTTGTCCTCGTACCAAGAGGGAAGGGCGGGAATCCCAACGCAGCATCGTCAAATAGACCCCGGGGTATGCTTAGAAATCTGGGAAAGCTCTACGGAAGGATGATACTAAAACGTCTCGAGAAAGCGTACGAACAGCGTGGAGGACTATCGCCTAAATAACTTGGGTTTCGGAAGGGTCTTAGCACCCTCCACGCCATCCAGGCGGTGCAGAACGCCTTGAAGAGGACGTATAACCTCATCCCCAAACCTGGAGGATACTGTGCCATCGTCCTCCTGGACGTGAAGAACGCTTCCAATCCCGCGAGTTGGGAGTGGATCTACAGGTCACTTGAGGGTCAAGTTCTTGGGTACCTTCTCGCAATAGTGAGCGACTATTCCAGAGATAGATCTGTGGCGGTCGATACCGACGAGAACAGAGTCGAGATAGAACTCTCAGCAGGGGTTGCCTAGGGCTCAGTCAAAGGCCCATTCGACTGGAATGTTCAGTACGATGATTTGCTGAATATGGAGCTCCCCGGGAGCGCAAAGTTTGTCAGTAATGCAGATGAAACTGCTCTTGGAGTGGTAGACAAGGACTCTATTGAACTCCAGGACGTGACGAATGAATGCCTGGGACTCGCGGTAACGTGGATGGCTGGCAGGAGTCTGGTACTCGCTGCACCCAAGTGCGAAGCGGTTGACGTGACAAAGCGGAGAGGCTTAAGAAAGTGTAAGCCGCCCATCTTCCTCATCAACGGAGAAGAAGTCCCACCGAAGAGGGCAGTCAAGTACCTTGCCGTGTGGTTCGACGATAAGTGGACCTCCAAAAGACACCTCTCAGAGGCCTCTCAGAAGGCAGACAGGACCGGGACTGCTCTGCAACGTCTGATGCCCAACATTGGAGGGCCTAAGCCGTTGAGAAGGGAACTGCTGAACAACGTGAGCTCTTCCGTGATGCTATATGGTTCGCCTATATGAGGGCTATTTGCTCGCGGAACTGAGATCGACAAGCGGATGGCGCTCATACAGCGGAGAGCAGCGATGAAAGTGCTAAGTAGCTGCAGGACTACGTCCCGGGACGCGACATGCGTCCTCGCGAAAGCGCCCCCAATCCGTCTTCTAGTAGATGAGACCGTCAGAACTTGGAGAGCCGTAGAGCATCTGGAGACATTGGTCGACTCAGAGACGCCAGTACATGAAAAGATGATACGCAATCAGGAAAGGGAGCGAACCTTGACCGCGTGGCAGGTGGAATGGGATGCTCCAAATGCCGACGGAGGGTGGGCCTATCGGCTAATCCCCGAGATCGAGAAAAGGATCGAGCGAGTTCACGGGGAGCTCGACTGCTGGCTGACCCAGGCATTCAGTGACCATGGTTGCGTTGGCGAGTGCCTTCACTGATTCAAGAAGAGGAACCTGGCATCGTGTCCGATGTGCGATGCTCCATAGGACAACGCCAAACACGCGCTCTTTGAGTGTCCGGATACGAGAACGGAGAGGACAGATCTGGAGGGTCGACTTGGGCGATCCTTGAATCCGGAGAACATTATGGGAATCATGCTGCGGAGCGAGGACGATTGGCGCCAAATCGCCGAGTTTGTCAAGCTTGCAATCAACAAGAAGGAGTGGGAGGAGCGGAAGCTACAACGCCAGCAACGCGACCAAGGATGGAGAGGAAGCTGCAGTGAAGATAAAGGAAGCGGAGGAGACAGAAATGGCAAACCGGACATGCGCAGAGAGAGCAAAGGAGTGAGCGCACCGAGCGCCACACGTGCCGGTCACGTCGAGAGTGATGCACAAGTGGTACCCGACTAGCCGGTGTGTCAGAGGAGTTTTTGGTGGGTATACCATAGTCTCTAGGAGTTCCAGATAGGAGAAGGCTGGCCCTCCTATCATGCGTAAAGCATTTTACTCTCTCAGAAAAGAAGTGGTTGAGAGATCTCGTGTATCTCCCTGATTGTGCAATTGGCAGGGCATCGGACTAGTAATCCGGAGATCCGAGACAGAATCCCGGTCACGGGAGTCGTTTTCTCTCATCTGTATCCCTCTCCTAAAATCCTCGAGTGTAGAGGCTATTCTTCAAAGTGGCACCGTAGAGATACATAGATTTGAAGAATCAATCCAAACTGTAGTGGCCACCGCCTTAGTGAGGTAGGTGAGCTCGTACGGACGATGGATTCACTTCATGTAATTTGATCGCCAACGAGCTATGGAGCCTAAATTATCTCGATTGGTTTCTTCTCATTGATATTGTTTAATATGAATCCACATTGGTCAAGGTTCCAGAATTCACGATGAGAAAAGAAACCGATGCAGATGAGGGACTATGCCGCCTCCATTGAGAAAGTTCGTGTATTTCCTCGATATCCCAATTGGCAGGGCGTTGGACTAGTAATCCGGTGACCCGAGTCCAAATCTCCGTTAGGGGAGTCCATGTTCTTCACTTGTATCCCTCTCCAAAAATCCTCCGGTGTGGAGGCCATGTATCAGATTGGCACCGCAAAGGTCCATTGATTAGGAAAATCGATCCAAAAAGTGCTTGCCGCTGGTTACGTCTCGGCACCTGCTCTTTAGAGCTTTATCCAGACGGCACCCATGTGCGTGGGGTTGAGTTACGCTCAACCAGCGCGTTAGCAACTGCCAACTACTGATTTCACCTCGGTGAGGGGGACTTACGGTTTAAAGTGGGTTCCGAACCACGAAGACCGCCGTAGAAAGCACATGAGAAGAAATCTCAGTGGTGCCGGCCGGGACTTGAACCCCCGCCTCCCGCGTGGGAGACCAGGACCTTATCCACTAGGCCACGGAGGCCTGAGTTCGTATGAATGATAAATCCACTTCATGTGATCTATTCACCAACGAGCAATAAAGTCGGGATAATTTCGATGAGTTCTTACTCATTGATATCATCCACCATCGAAGCAGCATAGACTTTGACTGCACTGACGATGGAATTGTCCTCGCAGATAGTACAGCATGGCGCGAATCACCAACCGAACCCCGATGTATCTCACACATAGATTGTTCACATTTATACAGATGAAAACGACACCATTTCTGACTTCCAGAACAGATTGCTTCCCAGTTTCGGCAAGCACGACGTAATTGACATCACCATCAACGTCGTCATCTCTGCTTCGTCAAAGGATTCCTTCACTTATAGGGATTTCCGGGATCATCACTCCGGAGCAGTTGAATGATCGCTTGCTACGCTGCGACTGGTCAGCCCTTGTGGGTGCTGGAATCGGCTTGGAAGACGCTATTAACTGTCTGATTAAGAATTTAAAAATAGCTTTAGATGAATCAGCACCTGAAGAAACGGTCAGACCCCATAAAAGTGATGCTGGTTGGATTGGTCACGAGTTGGGAGAGCAAATGAATGAGCAAGATGCAACACGTAGGCGCTGAGAGCAAAACGAATGCAATCAGCGCGAGTGTTCTGAGCTTGAGAATAAGTCTCTCTGACTCAGCAAAGAGGTTGACGTGCGCCTAGAGCAGGAGCATAATTCGTTCCTTCAAAGTCATGCTCCAGACGCTCTGGGCTGAGATAAAAACATCTCGAGAGAAATGTGCAACCTTGGCCTCTCGCCTAAGAGCAGAGAAGAGGAACTTCATGGATTCACACCGAATGAGTTGAACGCTCACTTTGCAGGGGTCTCCATCTCGCTTCACGAAAATATTGAAGAAGCAATGGTCAGAAGGAATTTGGCCGAAGAAAAGGGCTTTGAAATCAAGCCCACGAATTTCAGTGAAGTCTCCCTTGCCATCGAACATTTTCCCTCACAGGCCCGCGGGGCGGACGGCGTCCCTTAAGTGTGATTGCGAAAGCTCTTCCGGCCAGAGGTGATTTCATTGTACATATTTCTAACTTCTCTTTCTTTCACGGTATGTTCCCTGAGGCTTGGCAGCAAATACAGCTGATCTCATTGAAAAAGACTGCAGCTCCATCAGCGGTCTCGGACTCCCGTCCCATCGCGCTGCTGTTCTCCCTCTCCAAGGCTCTGGAGAAGATCGCCCATCACCAAACTACGAAGCATTCCAAGAATACAAACTTACTTGATCGCTTCCAGACTGGTTTCAAGCAACACCATAGCACTCAGATAGTTCTGCTGGAGTTGACCGATGACATCAGAGTAGGTATTGACAGGGAAAAGATCACCCTTATACTACTGTTCAACTCAAGTGAAGCTTCTGACACAATTTCACCATTCAAGCTATTGAGTAAACTACGACATCTGGGTTTCTCGAGATCGGCACTCCTATGTGGCTTTCTGATCGGCTTACTACCAATCTGGGTGTTCCACAGGGTTCCGTTCTCGGGCCTTTACTCTCTACCTTGTGCGTCAATGATTTGCCTGAGTTACTAGATGGGAAGTTGGTAAACTATCTCATCTACGCAGACGACCTCCGAATCTATCTACACGTAGATAAGGAGGACATCGAGGAAGGTATTGCTCGAATAGGAGAATTAGGGCGACTTATTGCTGGTTGGGCCGAGAGCTCTGGCCTGTGTCTCAAAGCTGGCAAGACCAAAGCAATTTTTTCAGTTCGGAGAGGAACGTAGAAGACCTGCAGAAGATGGACTTGCCAGGGGTTGAGATACAAGACGGGGTATTTGTGCCATTTAGTTACTCGGTCGTGAGTCTCGGTGCGACATTGGCCAGTGAATTGGCGTGAAAAACGCGAAACAATCAAGTTACGAAGGGAGTGAACAAGACCCTCTGTAGCTCGCGGTTTATTAGGGCCTGTACTACTAAGGCTCTCCGAATTCGACTGGTCTAGACCCTAGTCCAACTCCACTTGGACTGCTGCCCGGTCGTGTACCTTGACGCCACTGACGAACTGGAGACGCGTGTTTTAGCCCCAGAATCAATGAAATATATTTTTATTGAATTTACAGATTCAATGGAAATATATTTTCATCGGATTCACAGATTCAATCAAAATATATTTCATTGATTCTGTGACTAAGCCAGTGATTAAACTTGGTATAAGGCATTGTTTGCTCGCTAAAGCCACACATACATCTCGAGTTCATACCAGAATGAATAATGTTATCTAATGGATCTCTAGTCTTAGTTGTTGTAGAACGTTCTTTCTTCTGAATTCCCATGAGTAATATTGCGTATAGAATTTTCAATGGAAGGGAGTTATCCTGATAGCTTCGCAATGTTATCGTTGCATGGTTATCGTAAAAACCGTGCTATGCGACAACATTCAGGTTCGGTAGAGATAACTACAAGTGATTCAAAAGTGAACTTTGCGATTATCGCAAACATCTGCGATGAGTTGGAGGAGTGCACTTCTAGAAAACTATAAACTTAGTGCTCACTGGGCAGCGTCACTGATAATAATCCCAATGCAACAGCCATCTGTGGTGGCAATAATTTTATCTGTGATGATCCCAAGGATTCTCCTCTGACTGATGATTCCTTGACCTCAGAAATCACTTACCCCTAGGATTTTGAGAATGTCAATGAGCCTAGCAGGTCAAAAAGGAATGAAAATCCTCCAAACGAACTTGGAATCGGAGAAGAAGTCATTCTTGAAATTTCTGCACACAAGAATGTCAGTGATCTTCTACCTGACAACATTGATGATAGTAGTAACAGACTAGCTGATCTCATAGAAATAACGCCGATTCAAATTAACCAACTTGCGACAAAACAGGACATCGAAGGTATGAGCAAGTCTACATCATTTCCACAAACTACTAATTTTCTAAATCTTAAGTCAATAGTCACAGCTATTTTTTGGGAAATTTGGTTTCGCAGATCTAAAACTGTGGATTTTTAGTCGCTTCAATAGTCAATCTCAACAGATTGCTTCTAACCACTCACTCTTAACAGAAGTCAAGAATATTGTAGAAAAAAGGTGAAACACTGATGGGAGCAGTATCGTGATAATGGATGATCTCAAGAGTGAATATAATATATCCTTACCATTCGCTCCCCTGCGAGAGTTTGAGGTTTTCGACGATCGTATGAGTAGTGCTGCGATTGAGCAGTATTTGATAAGGACGGACTTAGTTCACAAAGATCTATCAAATATTATTCAACTAAATTCTCATTTGGTCGAAGATTGATTGCAATTTCCCAGGTGGCATATTCTTGGGTCATGATTAATCCCCAGAAAGAAGGCAAAAAATCCATAAGAGAGATTTTGAAGGCATTTTTTCGCAAAGCAGTTATCGTTGTCAACTCTGTGGCTTTGGAAAAGCCTGAGGGTAGTACAGAAAAAGTCTTTGTAGCGACTAATTTTGGCAAATCACTCTACGTACTATAGCTCTTTTCTGTAGTGAATTATTCCACTGATTTCGAATAATTCTCGTGGAGATCTGCTTTCACAGAAAACGTACGTGCCATGCTTAGTTTGACCGAAGCAGTAGCCAATGAAAGTCTGAGTAGAGCTGTGCCTCGGGTAAAAGATTGGGGAGGAGGTCGCGCGCAAAGGAAACGGAAATCTGGAGATGGGCAAAAAAATGATTAGGACTCGTTTGAATGGATCTCAAAATGAAATGTGACTAATTGTGAAACATGAACCAAAAATACTCTGTGTGAGATATTCACTCCTCCGAAGAAAACTAGATTTTCGTGAGAGATGCTGTAAATCCTTTTATAAATGATTCTGCGAGATTACTCGATGGTACATCTAAGCTGTCGTTGATCTTGGAATTTTCAATGAATATTCCTCACATCGTCATTCACATGCAATTGATCGAATTGAATCTCTCTCACAATGCACGCATGCGAGAATGTCCAAAAAGAATCAACTGTTGTCCGTGACATTGATTGAACTTGATCTCAAGCCGGTTGTTTGCGCGTATCCTTGCTGATGAATGTTCCTATTCTAACGACAATATTGATGACTTTGCCGCGAGAGGAGTGTTAATCGTTTGGTGGTTCTCTCAATCATGAAGTTATGTGATGACTGTATAATTGAGCGTGCCAATAGCATCAAATTTTATTGAGAGCTCCATGCATTCCCCTCAGAATTTGTTATGGGGGGTCGCCGCGCCGGTGCCGGGCCTAGGCCACCAGTGGAAGGCATTACATCCGAGCCTAGTGCAAGCATGTCCGCGACGCGTGGGCCAGGCCTGAGACGTGGCACGCCGCTCCTGGGCCGCGCCTGGGGGCCATTGAAATTCCTGATCGGGCAGTGATTTTGGGATCCATCCGGGCCTCAAAAAATCACCCGAACCATCAGAGTGAGTTTTGTCATCCCCCCTCCGATGGACTGGGAGCGAGTTGCGGCCGAAATGCACCTGTCTCGTTTCAACGAGACCAAAACCATTTCAATAACCGTAAAAATGCTCACCAAAATGTTGACGATGATATTCCGGGAGTTTTAGGGTCGTTTTGAGCCTCAGAAAGAATACCCGAGCCGTCTCAGTGAGTTTAGTATACCTCGCCTCAAGGGTCGGAGAGCGAGTCTCGCCCGATATCTTCCTCGGAATTCGCGGGAAAATTGCCCATCTTTCCCAAAATGATGCAGATGATCCCCGAGATGTGAGGGATCATTCACCAACATCTCTTGGATCGATCCAAGACTCTATAAAAGAACGAGAGCGGTTTTTGTCGGTTTTGTATACCTCGCCTCGAGGGTCAAGAAGCGAGTCCGGCTCGCGATCCTCCCCGCAATTTGCAAAAAAATTCCCCATCATTTCCAAAATGATGAAGATGATCCGCGAGATGTGAGAGATCATTCAGTACTAGTTTTCGGATGGATCCGAGACTCTGGAAAAAAACGAAAACCATTCCTGTCGGTTTCGTATCCCTCGCTCCGAGGGTCGAGAAACGAGTCTCACCCGCGATCCTCCCCGGTATTAGGGAAAGAAATCCTCCACCATCTCAATAATGATGCAGATAATTATTCACAAAGCACGAGAATCATACCTTCGGTTAGGGAGGGTAGATACCTCGTTTTGTTCAAACTGTCATGGTGCCATCTACAATACACTAGGTTTTTTTCAATATGGCCCCAGTGTACGGCCTCGCCTTGAATATGTCGGGCACAGTGGCGGACGTTCCTGGGTAAGGCGGAGGAATGGTGATCGAGCGCGATCATTTGAGTCTCTTACTGAGCTCCATGTGATTCAAATGTCGATTGAAGCAGTACCAAATCACTCTCCTGAAACCCCGAACAACAACCGGAACAACTCTACTGTTCTACAGCAGGATGAACACTTGATAGAAGCACCGGCATAAACTCCCTGGCTAGGAAAGCAGCGAGGGAGTGGCAGTTTCTTGAGAGCGGGGTTTCTTGATATCAACTCACTCCGAGATAAAATTGAGCAACTTCGCTAGCTCGTCGCTCAAGATCCCTCCTACCACCCTTCGGTGTGGCTGAATCGTGGCCGGATGATTTCGTAGACGACAATTGCGTTCAGATCTCGGGTTTCTCACTGTTGCGGCAAGACTGTAACAAGGAAGGTGGAGGAGTTGCCTTGTATGTGCGCAATGATTTCAAGGTGAAGAGAAAAACGTCATCTGATACTTTAGGCCCAGGGGGACCTGGTACACCTGAATTTTTCTTCTGTAGCGTTTAGCAGGGGAGCTCACCACCAATATCAGAAGTGGTAATTTATAGACCCCCTGAAGTTGCCATGCAGAAGGATGATGAGCTATTTGGTTCATTACGCCAACTGTGTGTCGACTTTAGCCATGAAATTGTTATGGGAGACCTGAATGCAGGCTTGTTGGATGCGGATCATCCTGATGCAAAAACGCTTGCTGCATTGACGGGAAAACTGTCTCTACAGATTGTGCAGCACAGCGCCACTCACCAACACAAACCCAATGGATCTCGCACGTGGATCGACCATATGTACATTGATGAGAATGACACCATCACTGACGTCAAAAACAGGTCACTGCCCGGTCTCGGCAGGCACGCGGTCATTGATGTTACCATCGACGTATTTACTGCAGCTCTGCCGAAGGATTCCTTCACTTATAGGGATTTCCGGAACATCACTCCGGAGCAGTTGAATGATCACTTGCTACGCTGTGACTGGACAGCCCTGAGAAATGGCGGAACCAGCTTGGAAGATGCTCCTAATTTCGTGAATAAAAATGTAGAGAATGTTCCAGGTGGATTGGCGCCTGAAACAATGGTTCGACTCCGTGAAGGCGATGCTTCGTGGGTTGGTCCCGAGTTGGAAGCGCTCATAAACGAGTGAAATGTAGCACCTAGACGCTTGGAGCGAAACGAACGTAATCAACGCAAGTGTTCTGAGCTCCCGAATGAGTACTTTCGACTCAGCGAAGAGGTCGACGAGAGCGAAGAGCAGAAGCGTCATTCTTTCCTCCAAAATCATCTCTCTGACGCTCTAGACCAGAATAAGAACATATGGAGGAAATGCGCAACCTTGGCCTCTTGCCCAAGAGCAAAGAAAAGTTCCTCCGGGGGTCTCCGTTTCACCTCACGAAAATATTGAAGAAGCAATGGACGGTATAAATTCGGCCTCAGGGGAGGGCGTCACGTTCAAGCCCACAATTTTCAATGAAGTTGTCCTTGCTATCAAGCACTTTTCTTCACAGGCCCGTGGGGCGGACGGGGTCCCTCAGAGCGTGATTGCAAAGGCTTTTCCGACAATAGGTGATTTTATTGTAAGTATCTCCAACTCCTCTTTCGCTCACAGTATTCCTCCTGAGACTTGGAAGCAGTCACAGCTGATCGCACTGGAAAAGACTACAGCTTCATGAACGGTTTCGGACTTCTGTTCTATTGCGCTGCTGTGCTTTCTCTCCAAGGTTCTGGGGAAAATTGCCCATGACCAAATCACGAAGCATTTCAAAAATGCAAATTCACTAGATCACTCCTAGACTGGGTTCAAGCAGGATCACAGTTCCCAAACAGCTCTATAGGAGACCGATGACATCAGAGTGGGTATTGATAGGAAGAAGATCACTCTATCACTACTGTTTGACTTCAGCAAGGGATTTGACACAATTTCTACTCCAAAGCTGCTGAGTAAGCTTCTAGACCTCGGCTTCTCGAGATCGGCACTCCTATGGATGAAATCATATTCACAAGGACGCACCCTGATGGATTGGCTCACAAGCAATCTGAGAGTTGAAATCGGATGATCCAAACTCTATTGTTTTTTTTTGCCAAATTCATTTGGCACATGAGTGCAACGTTTCGGCTCTGTCCTTCAGCCATTTGCAAGCTAAAAATGTATAAATTCAGTGTAATCTTTTACTCTCATCACAAATTCTTGGAACATGATACTAAAATTTCGATTACCTTCAAACGTATAAACATTTGAGATAGGTCATAACTAAGTGGTCATTGGATAGATTGTTTTACAAGCGCAGTTTGATGTCATGTCAATATAAACCCATATCTATTGATGAGAAACAACTATCCAAGCTGTGATAAAAATTGGTCACATGATACTGATTATGAGGAGAATAGAACAATATTTGGGGAACAAATTCAAACTTCCAGTTGATGACACGGAGTGTGGTTTCTCGGTCACTCACTTCCTTGGGAAGAGAGAGAGGTGGAAGAGCTCTGTCAACAATGAGTGATGACTCCCCAGAAGAGACTGAGCAGACAAAAATGTGTGGATATCAGCTGATAATAACGAGATGGTAGCATAGGAATCAATCGTTACCGCCGTTAATTAGTCTACTGATCGGAATCGGTGATTGGCTCACACCCATTTCGTTTATGTTATGAGAGGTCGCATGAGGTCGTTTATTGTAATATACGGACTTGAAAACATCAATTGTATCTCTGTACACGTTTTTTAGGGAACTAAAATCTCCCTGCCGGTTGAGTGTGTGCGGATGGAAGTAAATGTTTAGAATTTCAGAGAAAAACCTTGATCTGAACCTCTATCTTACATCTAGGATTTTAACGTCTTCAAAATCAATGTGATCTTACGAGTTTCTTACATGTACTGCTGAAGCCGATGTTTCTGCTTGGTTTCTCACATCTCTTCGATGCTCACCGAATGTATCCTTCAGTCTTCTCTTGCTAGTACCAATGTAATCTTTCTCGCAGTCACCACACTCAAGGATATAGGCAGGTCGAGATTCGACCAAAATTCGAAATTTTTACAATGTTTTTTTATAATTTATTTCACTTCCTTGGACCCTCGAGAAGTGAGGAAAATGTATGGGTAACCTAGGGGAACGTCTGATACGTCGTTTCGAGCCCAACTCGAATAGGACATTTGCGATAGATTCACCGTTCTCCGGGAGAAATCGACCAAAAACCTCCCAATGGTATCCTCTGTAAAATATTCATCCAAAACTCTCCATATATTCTCTCCGGTGATGCAAAAGATGTTGTTAGAACTTGAAATTTGATCCAAACTAGCCTGGCAGGGTATTCCTTATCGAAATTGTAGACCTCATAATAGTACGGTATTCCTCTCTAGGCTAAAGGAATCCTTGAAGAGTGAATAACGTTTGAACTATATTTCCATAGAACCTGACATCAAACATGTACGTTCAATATTACGTAGGTGTTCATACTTGCTGGAATCAATCGCTCGTATTTATCATAAAGTGTATTTCGTCCTCGCGATGATGGACGGAAATAATTCTAAACTTGATTACGAAATCATCAAAAATCCATAGCAGATGCTCAATACAGATGAGCCTTCATTCTCTTCCGTCGGCGCGGTGTATAGGGTTCCTAGATAGCGATGCACCCATTGTACATCGACATCAGTTTGAGCTTTCAAATACTTCACTATACAGTATCATATGATAACTCTCTCCAAAAGGATTCACATCTTCATTTGGAATGAGAATAGTCATTGCATTTCTTACAAGCCTCGTCATTGATTCTGAAATACTGTCAAAAATTTATGAATAATGTTTTCTCCAAGCTAATACTCTTGGTAAGGATTCAGATTCAAATCAAGAATGTTATCAAACTCACAAGCCATCGTGCCAAAGAAATTTTGATAGACCGTCGACTGCCATGGAGTGAAAAGCAGCTGAAATTATGTGGAGACGGTCAAAAGCAGAAGGTGTTCAGCATACTACAGTGTGAGACGTGAGAACGTCGCCACCGTACTCACGACCGTCTCCTCGCCTCCGCCCGGGTATTTTAGAGCGGAAAACTGATCCCGCTCGGAACTTTTCTTATGTTGAGGTACCCGGGCGGAGAAGAGTTGCCGGCGAGGAAAAGCTCGCCGGAGCGAGCAATCAGAGCAAGCCGAGCAGCAGCAGTGCAGCAGCAGCAGCAGAGTCGAGCGTAGTGCGTGTGAAAGACGTTGAGGGCAGCACCTCCCGGGCGCGAGTTGAGTGGGCGCAAGGGGGGAATTGGCCACGAGAGACGCCGAGGAGCGGTAGTTGCAATCAGTCGAGAGACGCGTGAGCAATTAGAGACCGAGTTTTTGAGAGGTTTGAGAGACGCTCGGATAGAGAGTTCACGGGGAGTTAAGCGGAGTTACGAATAAAAGAAGGTGCGAGTATTATAGATTCAGTCCTCAACATTTGGCCGACCATGTCTTTTGAGGGGATAATGGACGGTGAGTACGGCTTTTGTTCCTGATCCCGGCTTTTGATCCTCCCTCACTCCCTCGCGCTTGAAAGTCGTGCACCGCGGATCATTTTCAAGAGTGCCGTGCTCGGGGCCTCGGCTGTGCCCCACGCGCGTATCCTCGTCGGGAGTGTCGAGCCCGGGCAAATCGCCCTTGCCCACGCGCGTCGCGTCGTTGCCCCTCGTAAAGCCAGGCGGAGAGATAGTAGAGCTGCTTGGGCAGCGAAGTAGGGAATCGAGTAACCCTCGCCTCTCAGCGATGGTGCCTTCTCGGGGGCCTGCCCCTGGGAGTCATGCAGGGCTCTTCGAGTCGCCTTTGGCTGGTGCAGAGCATAGCTCGGCCCGCCAGGGTGCTTAACCTCGGCCCTACGACTGCGTGGGCATTTAGGCCATCTTGGCCACGAGGCCGGCCGGCGGCGGCTATTTTCGCGCCGAGCACGACGAGCATCGCGGATGGAAGTCTTCACGCGGAACGCGCGCAACAAGGGGGTCACGTTACGCGGAGTATTAGGGCGCGTACATGGATGTCGTCTCGCGTGGCATAGATGTCATGTCGCGTGGCTTAGGGTGGATCCAAGGAAGACAGTACGCAGATGTCGGATGTGAGGATTAGAGCGCATACGTATGGGAGGTGCTCGCGTGTGATCGAGGTGTGCTGTAAATATTGTATATAGACAAACTGTGAGGTTATGAAGGCTCAGTAGTTGGACGCTAAGGGTAAATAGAGTTCGAGTCAGTGTAGATAGATGGCATGCTGGCCATAGCATAGAGTGTAGTTGAATGGAGTAGAGGTGTATATAAATGGGCACGTAGCTGAAGGAAAATACATACTGGACCTATCATTGCCCAATAGATCCACCCCTCCCCCTTATTCACAGGTGTGCTCATACCCGGACGTAAGTAGCTGCTCCGCCTTTCGGGCGCGGGGACTTGGGCCCAATCCCGATCCGGACAATGAATTTCTCCGTCACAAGTGATCTCCAATGGAAATGCTGAATCTATTCAACTTTCGAATCAAAAGCCAGTTCATGGTCCAGATGTTGTTGTGGGTGATGGAAGAATGCGTTAACCATGTCTCCAAGAGGTTATCGACAGGACTCAGAAATTTGAGACAACGATACTCAGCAAAAGGTGTTACACTTGGTGGAAAGAGAGTTGGTGCACTGGAAATGGCAGTAATTTGTGCGGTGAGTGAGTCCAATATAGGATGTGAAGCATCGGCAAGGTATAGAAATAAAATCTTGGGAGATGGAACATCAGAAAGCACAATTCAGAAAGCTTCTCAGAGAGATGAACAAAGAATACGTCTCAGTAGATCAGTTCCTCAAGTTGCACGAAATAGATCCCTGCGTAAAAGAAAGTCATCTGAGAAAGTTCCAGAAAGTGAGAAGAAGAAGACATTCTCAATGAACCTGCAGGTTTCTGAGTAAGCATTTGTATATGATCAGGAGATCATTGTTGATTCTTTCATGAAATGCATCTCTCTCCAATTTGTATTTTCGACGATTCATACATTTTCAGATTCCATTTGGCGATGAACCCATTGATGGATCTACATGAAATTTTGCTAACATCATGAGTATGTCTAGTAGAACAGATTTGTCCGACAGTTTTCTAATCCACTCAGTCCACTCAGTACTATAATGATGAGATCCTTAAGACTACCGTCAAAACCGTGCAATAATCTTCTGTTTCAAGGATGTATTCAATAAATCAGTCATGATTTTGCTACATAAAGTGTAATATCAATTTGCTCTGACAAAAATGCTCATCTTGGGTATACTTTTTAGAGAAAATTTCCCCAGAAATCAAAAGTTGATAGTTTATCGCCAATTGAATTTTGAATATGAGCTGTTTCCAAGGATGGAATGGTATCCTTGAAGGATATATGGGGACCTAAAAATCATTTGGGGGTCAAATTTCCATTTTTTCCTTGTACTTGATGGGACAAAAAAAGTTTGGGGTTTATCTCATATGCGCTTCAAAATAGCGTTTCGACCTGCCTATATCCTTGATCCCGTAAACGACGTTGGAACGTTCCAAGATAAGAACAGGATCCTTCCCAAATTTTATGACGTGGCTCAGATTACTGCGATTCATGTGAACAGGAGTGAGAAAGAACTTCCGGGCTATTCCATTCAACGAAGGAGTGAGACCTTTGGTGTACGGGAACGCTATAGTAGGAGATTTGGGGGACATGATATTTCTGTTATTATGTATAGGATTGGCCTGTTTCATCATGGGTATACGTTCTTTCGTATATTCTTCCATAAAGTCTCTGGGGTAGCTCTTAGCCAGGAGGAAAGAGCGGATCACTTCAAAATTCTCGGTGTGAAAAGAGAGATCAGATAGTTTGAGATTTTCATCGACCAAACCGTAAATAATATGTTATATACGCTTTTTTTGGCGATTCTTCATGAGTTAATTCATTTGATTCGGCGTCTAGACTTTTGTACACTAACCCCGGGCTCAAATTCGCTCCCAAAATGTCGAATTACTTGTTTGTAGTACTCGAATCAGCACTTCCTACTCCTATCTATCCATTGCCCATACGAACTAAACGGGCGCTCCGCCCCAGTCCGTTATGGGTTGGCACTGTTCACCTACGCTGATTCCGGGCGAACAGCTCCTCAACTAGCTACATCCATTTCATCACGTTTGTTCATATGAATAAAATGTGTGAAAAGTGTGTCGCGGAGTGGAAGATAGTAGTGAAAATCGAGTTGAACTCACAATTCCTCCCTTTATTGTAACAGGTGTACACTGGAGTACACGCCGGCCGGTAGAGCGAGCTCGTGCTTTCGGGGCTGGAACAGAGGAGTCTGGACAGAAACTACTGCTGCTGCTGGAGTCCGGGAGAAAAGAGAGCGGAAAGGGCCAAAATGCCCTATTTTATAGAAAGTGGTTCTTTGCCCCTCCGTGAGTCGCGGAGAGGCTGACAATGGGCTAGTTCCCGGAAGGGAAATTTGGAAACCTGAGGGGCTGGCTCCTGTGTTGCCAATCCGATAAGCTCGAGTTTGCGCGCGCCAACTTGTTTGAACGTAGCGCGC
Organism: Eretmocerus eremicus; assembly: GCA_030522705.1. NCBI lineage: Eukaryota > Metazoa > Arthropoda > Insecta > Hymenoptera > Aphelinidae > Eretmocerus > Eretmocerus eremicus. The sequence goes on along the minus strand of JAPYYZ010000294.1, from coordinate 9,054 downwards.
AGGCGCTGTAGTTCTTGATTTAGCGGGTCGCCTGATCGATAGGCGAGAACGATGTATTTTTGGTTTGGCCCATAGATAGCGCGTCGTGTACGATTCTGTGGCACAATCCACCACGTGATACATATTCTATAATATTCAATATATAAGATGGATACAAATTATTCGTCGGGTTTCCTCTCGCCAAGGTCTATCGACTGTACGTCACACATTTTACCCATTGCCTTCCATGAAATTACTTCATAGCATTCTTTCCGGCCTTTCCTCCGTATCTGTGTGTGTATATGTGTGTTTGTGTGTGTGTGTGTGTGTGTGTGTGTGTGTGTGTGTGTGTGTGTGTGTGTGTGTGTGTAGTGTTTCCCATCATCCACGATAATTTTTGAAGGGTACGGCCGATTCTCTCGAAATTTTGAAGAGTTATGGCGAATCATCAAACTCACAGTTGACTGTAGTTTTGCCTTTTTCTATCAAAGATATTTTGACTTTCGCCTTTTCAATCACGCGAGTGTCATATTTCCAATCTTTCCTCATTACAAAAGTATGATATTTCTTCGCTATCAGTATCCAAACATACGAAGAACAGAATCACTGTTTATTTTCATCTTATGAATCGATTGGTTGATACCTATTTTTTATTGAACCCCCTAATATTTTTTTTAATCGATGAATCAATCAATAGATTCATATAACTTCTGCAATTTCCCCTCCAATTCATCAAATCAAGAATGTGTATCAACCAATTGATGCAGGATATCAAAATACGTCATAATCATCTTCTTTGTCTTTTTCAATCCTGATCGATAAGAAATATCACCCTTTCCCCCACAAAAAATATCATAACCGCTTGATTAGAAATTTACAACTAAGAATGTATCCGACATTTAGGGCTCAAGGGACTCAGTTCTCATTTGATGATCCTCTATAACTCCTCAAGATTTCAAGAGGATCGCCCGTACCGTTTAGGAGTTTTGGTGAACGAAAAAACGATACTCATACAAACATTGATGAAAAACTAGAGAGAAAAGTCTATGAAACCTGATGAAGGGTCAGTGGTAAAATGTGTGACGTACAGTCGATAGGTCTTGCCGAGAGGAACAAGAAGAGCGTTGTTCCATACGGCTGAGAGGTATACTCGAAGATGGAAATGGGATTCAAATACTAATTCAGCAATCTGTGCAAACAAAATTCTTGCTCAATCGACGTTTCTATCTCAGCTTTTTCCTCTACTACACCTCTGAGCCATATGAAATACAGCTGTTCTCTTTCCTCACACCCAGATTCATCGACTGTATGTCATACATTTCACCCCCGACCCTTCATAAAATTACATCATAGTTTTTTTTTCAGCCTCTCCTACGTATCTGTATGGATCTGTTTATACATGTCGTCATCTATTGTCCACTCTTGAACGGTCCGGCCAATGCTCTTGGAATTTCGGAGTCTTATGAAGAATCTCTTAATCGACAACTGAGTCAATTTTGGGCCTTCCATATCGCATAAATTTTGACTTGATTCTTTGATCCCGCGACTATCGTAATTTTAAGAATTCTTATATGATGAAAGTGTGATACCTCTGCTCTGTCAGCATTCAAAAATACCAAAAAGACAATTACTGTCAATCTTCATGCTTTGGAATGATTCGTTGATACGGATTTTTCATTCAACCCCTCGAAATTTTTTTCAACAAAAAAATTCATATCACTTGTGGATTTTTCCTCAAATTTATTGAAGGAAAATTTTGTATCAACCAACCGATTCAAAATATGGAAGAATGGCACAATACACTCCTTCGTATTTTTGAATGATGATGGGTAGGGATATCATACTCTCATGATATAAAAATTCTGGAAAATGGAAAGGAAAATACGATGCTCGCGTGATTGAAGATTCATAAGCCAAAATATACGCGATATGAAAGATAGTGTAAATTTATGAAAGGTCCCTGCTGAAATGTGTTACAAACAGTCTATAGTTCTTGGAGAGAAGAATGAGAATGGTTTTGTTTCATATAGCTGAGAAGTGTACCCGAAAGAAAAAATGGGATTGAAAGAACAATTTTTCAAAACTTCGTCTGCACTCATGAATAAATCGTATACGGTAAATTTATGGAACGTCGTTGGTGGAATCTGTTACGTACAATCGATGGATCTTATCTAGAAGATCAAGAATACCTTTGTTTCATATGGCTGAGAGGTATACTGGAAGAGGAAAATGGGATTGGAACAACAATTTTCCAAAAACTTTGTTCGCACTTACAAATAAACCGTATTTGGTAAATTGATGAAATGTCCTTGGTAAATTGTCCTTGGTAGAATGTGTGATGTACAGTCGATTGATCTTCTCGAGATGATTGAGAAAAGCTTTGTTTTATGAGGAGAAGAGGTATACTCGAAGGATAAAATGGGAACAAAACATCAACTATGCAAGAATTTCGTTCAAAAAAGCGTATGTGCCAATTCTATGAATGGTCATTGTTGAAATCTTCAGTGCACAGTCGAAAGGTCCAGAAAACAGGAATAAGAAGTGCTTTGTTCCATTTACCTGAGAGGTATGCTAAGATAGAAGAGAAAAGCATTGGAACAACCATTTGTCCAAAATTTCGTCCTCAATCTTAATCAGAGTGAAGAGATCTATACTGATATAGAAAATTGTCAGTGAAACATCAATTCGCCAAGAGTTTCGCTTCCACCCATGAATAAATCATACGTGGTGATTTCATGGAACATTGTTAGTGAAACGTCTGAAGTATGTACATTCCACATATTTTGGCCATAAAAAACAGGAATGTTCCATGCGGTTGAGGTATATACTCGAATAAAGACATGTCCTTTTATTTCCAGTTAGGAGGTAACGAGCAAACAATTGAATTTGTTTCCTAATAATTTTGAAATGAACGGTTCCATTTTTATATTGTCACGTTGACAGGGGGTCCTGATTTTCAGAAGGAACACGAGTAGATCAATGGAAAGTGACTTCAGTGTGATTATTAGAGAGTCGAGAGAGAGTGATGTTAACGGAAAGGTTGGTCGGAGCGGTCTGTCTGCGACGCAAATCCTCGCCGACGACGATGGTTCGCGACGCGGACAAAAGTGCAGTGGGGATGAGCGAAACTCCGTCAAAGACGCTGACGTTGCATCCGCGACGGCCGACGAACCGCCCGCAAGGGCTGCACGGTCCGCGTAGTCGTCGCGGTTGCAATGTTATGGCACGGGGGAGAGGTGCGTGCGATAGCGCATCGCGACTCTCCCACGTGACATCCGTCCGTGGCCGGAGAATCGCATCTCCCCATGCGAGTGACCTAGTGACTGAGTTTTTTCTTGGCCTTGGCCTTGTAATGTGATCGTGGTGCGCCATTCGCGCGAGCAAACGCGTGGACGTGTGCGTGTGTTTTCCTTTGTGTGTGTGAGAGAGTCAATGTCCGTGCGGGTCGCGAGTACAATTTCTTATCGTGAACTCTCTCTCTCGGATTACGATCGTTTGAGATTTTCATATATGTTTTACATGAATCAATTGATTTTTTTGGAAAAAATAACGCTATCATGATCATGACAGATGGCAATTCCATGAAAAACCGTTATCTATAAGAGTATGGAATTTGGACAAATTATTTGTTATGAACATTCGATTAATATGTTGTACAAAAAGTTATTATTTATGTATGATAATGAGATTCTATATCTCACCCAATAAATTCCCCAAAATAAACTCATTTCTCATGAGCGATATTACAATAATGATAACAATATTCGTAGTGATAATCATTGCATTATCATGATTATGAATAACATCAACAAGTTGAAAGTTCAGTTGAGCAATGCTTTCCTTACCCAATCGGTATTTCTGCTTTTTCTCTCCCTCTTCGCGATACAATGTCTCATAATAGGCTGTTAATGGAGTGGCGCTCGAGCGATAGAATTTTGTGGCGCGCAGCTGCGCGTTACTCGGTACCTGCGACTCGGTAGCTTCCTTGTTATTCGAAATTATATCCATCTCGGTTGTATTCATGAGTATCACTTTGTAAGTCAGAAGTTGGTTACTCTTACGAAATTTCGAGTCTAAAATGGTTTGCTCGGGTGGAAAAATTCGAAGTTTTCAGTCGAAAAATTTCCATGAATTTTCAAATTTTCAGGATTTTCCAAGCACATGGTCATGTATTTTTTGAAAAGACATTTAATTTGAGCCCTGGAACGTTGAGATGGAACCAAAATCGACCGAGTTACGGTGATTTGACGTGTTGATGTTTTCGATCTTCAAAAGGTGCGTTTTTCGGCGAAATTTTAACTTTTCTAGGATTACAAAATGTAATTTGGTGTCAGTCGCTTTCGATTTTCGTAAAAAACATTTCAATAAAGTATCTAATGGAATTTGGTTCAAAAATTCAACGAATTGACGGAGTTTTAATGCGACAACGCCTCGATTTTCCATTTTACGGGTTCAAATTTCTCGATCGATACTCTTCAATTTTTGAAATTTCACACAACCAAATCTCATGAAGTATCAGTTATTCTTAATCTATTGACATGGATGTAAGTTAATAATATCACAATCATCCCACTTTGATCTGAATTCAAAGATCATGTTTTTAATTCTAAAATTTCATGATTTTGCCATACGGCATAACCGAAATCTTCAAACTTTTGGTTACTTCGGTAAAATTTTTCTACGGGGTTTGGACTCTTCTAGGTCCGCTATTCATCGAATGTATATCACAATCTGCCTGTGAAATGATTTTCAAGTGGAAATTTTGATTCAAACCTAAGAAAATGAAGATTCCGCATGTGGTTAATTTTCCCTTGCTAGAGGTACATTTCTCCTCTTGTGACATGAATTGTGACTTTCTGACGCTTCAAATGGCCAAACTAGCTATTGATTTGAGTGAATACATGGTTAATGGATAATAATAAATGTCTATGAGATTGATTTGATTGGAATTAGCGTCACAGTGGCGATTCCAAACACTAAGAGTCGTCTTTTTCCCTTTTTTGCGGACAAAAATTTCAATGTTTCAAATTCATTTTCGGGTTACCATACAATTTTGATGGAAGGATTATTCTTTAATAATCTACCTACCTCCTATCATGAGTTTCTTATACCTAACTCATTCTGAATTTAATCATAAAGATAGGCATTATCACAGTTAATTAACTTCTGATGACCTGAAAGCCCTCAGTCACGTTATTAATGAATCAAGCAAACGTGAGAAGTCTTGCTGCGAATTATCCTGCTCTATTTTTGGTCTTTTGAATAGAAATGAAGAACAATAATCCCAAAGTTCCTCTCTTGGAAACTTGCGATGCTTCCTTGAAAAATTGAAGAGAGGTAGGAGCTCCTCTCGACTGATGAATAGCCAAGGTGGCTTCTCACGGGGTGGCCGACTTTTGAAAATGATGTACACATTTCTAGATGATGCAAATTCTTTGAAAGCATTCATCTTCCAATTTGGAAAAATTCTGAATTCTTCTTGGGAATAATTTGCAGATTTCGACCTATTTAAATTCAAAGTAAGTTCGTCATTTATGCCGTGTAAGTTCGTTCGCAGCGTAGTCTTCTCAGAAAAATTCCCGGGCTCATTCCTCACAATTGCATTCATTCTCTGCTGACGAATGTCTGGCACTATCCTCTCTCCAGAGTCAAACAATTTCTCATGTATCGCATGAGCTTGCGGCTTTGCGATCACGATTTCGAAGATCAGAGGCTCATGCATTCCCTCATCGTCGCAAGCGGGGGAGAGTTTCTCACGTTCGCTTTCAAGTTCGGAATTTCCCAATAAATCGGTGGTATGATAATCAAATATTTCAATCTGTGGACTTTCATGCCTGGTTTTCTCTTCACTTACGTCATATATATATTCGTTTGTCCGGTTTTTGGGGGCCAATTATCACAACTAGTTTCTCGGATTACATTTATATTCTCCAAAGAGCGCTTCATGACAATATAGAAAAGTCTCTGAAATTCATCATCCGAAGAGATCTTCTGAAATCAACCTCATTCTTTTGTTCATCTCCTCCCGCGATTCTGTTCGAAATTGGAGTTAATTGCCATTCAAAATTTTGTGGTTCAAGGTTCCTTCAGTAATCCATGATTATTTGTCTCTAAAGTTGAATGAGATCATTGACAGGATTTGCTCCTTGGTTTGGCCTTTTTCTCGTGAGATGACAATGTTTTTGTCTTTCTGCAGATCTACCTGGTCGGATTTTGAAAAATTTCTCAGTTTCAATTTTCAAATTACGTTGACGGGTATACTTTGGTAATATTCCATTATTTTCCTTGAAAAATTCCATGAAATATTCTTGCATGGTGGTGATTCGGTAACACCTTAAGTTCATTGCAGCTTGAGATGTGGATCTATTCGATTCGAAAATTTTACTAGGTGATCCGAGCTCCATACGAAAATTACTGATTCTATTGGGGCTTAGTCTCACCATTGGAGATTCCCGAATAAATCCCCGCAATAGAGACTGAATGTTTTCCTGCATTGCGTTGTTGTACAGTCGAACAAGAAAGAAAAATTACCTCATGCACATATAACTTTTGCACTCTCTGAGTGAATGCCCGGATAACTTCGCCTCGCACTTCTAGAATGCTCGTGCAGGTGCTATCTTTCAGCGATCGCAAAATCGTTCCACAAATTTCTCAAAATGCAGTCGATGTAATCACGGTTCTTCGGATAATTGACACAGTAAAATTCGAGTTTTGGTTTGGAGACTCAATAAATCAATGAATAATCTGATTCGAATGAGAATAACATCTACGACATGTGGTCTTATTATCACAAAATAACACAGCACGTGGCGAGAGATATCTCAACACTGTATATCACGTGTACGATACTTTTTGACAAATGAGTCAGCTCATGTGGGCACAGTCGGACACTTTCTAAGAAGGCCGCTTGCTCCAATAAATGAATGATCACAATTCAAATCAGTTCATGTGGGCACAGTCGGTCACTTTCCAAGGAAGCCGCTTGCTCTAATTAATAAATGAACACAACTGAGATCAACTCAGTGGGCACCGTCGGACGCTTTCTAGGAAGGCCGCTTGCTCCAATAAATGAATGATCACAGTTTAAATCAACTCATATGGGCACAGTCGGACACTTTCTAAGAAGGCCGCTTGCTCCAATGAACAATTGTGATTCATTTGAATCTCATCACCTATATAACTAAATCATCTCGCGTAAAAAATTCTTAGTCATACTACCGAGACCGTATTATCTTAGTGATTGATGAAGATTCTCACTCGAATCAATTTTTTCATGGACTTTGAAGTTGTCCAAACGAATTCTAGTCACATATCTGATGAATCTCAACTCAGAAGAAACTGGGCGTTACATGACGAATGGATCTCTTCAAATCGCAATTCAGACTTGCAAAAATCACATATAAAGTCAGGGTGTAATTGTGCTTTACTGATTGCTGGAGCATCTGGCGTTCTCGAGTGACACGCTGATGTCGATGCATCTCCGCACATCCTTCGATGGTCTTCAGCTCCCATCAATTAAGATGAAAATGTCCTGTTGAGGTCGTTCCACCTGAGCGCTGATTGGTGATGGCGCGATGACTACTGCTGGTGTTTTGCATGCCTCGACCGGGCGAGTAGGTGGGCAAGTTGATCTGCTTCCCCTTGTTGACAAGCAGGCAGGTGGGCCGGCAAGTTGATTTGGCCCTTCTGGATGGACCGACGACGTTGGATGGGCTGCGTCATCCTCGTTCTACCTCTCGTTCAGTCGCGACCTCTTTTTTCTCGACACAAAAACTCTTGCAAAAATTTTTCGAAAATCGCGAAAAATTGAAAATGAACTTTTTCCCAAGAAAATTTTTCGAAAAACTCGTGGAAAATCACCCCACCTAGCACCAGAAAGGAAGATGTCACGCGAACAGAGGGTCCTGATTTTCAGAAGGGACACGAGTAGATGAATGGAAAATGACTCCAATGTGATTATTAGAGAGTCGAGAGAGAGAGAGAGAGATGTGAATGGAAAGGTTGGTCAGAGCGGTCTGTCTGCGACGCAAACCCTCGTCGACGAGGATGGTTCGCGACGTGGCCAAAAGTGCAGTGGGGATGAGCGAAGCTCCGTCAAAGACGCTGACGTTGCATTCGCGACGGCCGACGAACCGATCCCAAGGGCTACGCGGCCCGCGTAGTTGTCGCGGCGGCAACGTCATGGCACGGGGGAGAGGTGCGCGCGATAGCGCATCGCAACTCTCCCATGTGACAATATAAAATCGATTTCTGATCACCTAATTTCCGCTTTTGGAAACAAGTATGAAACTATGATGTATAATACCGATTTGAAAAAACATTCTGCTAATCTCATTTAGCAGCGTTTTTTTAAGAGGTTCACCCGAGACTCACAGGCTCGATGCAGAGACATACACATACACGCGCACAATTAACATACAGCATACTTTCGCTAACTTCTCGCTATCGCGGTGGATCAATCATCTGTTTTTGCCCTCGAAATACGCGGGTTTTATCATTAGTTATCCTATTCATAGATATATAGGTATATTTTGAAAAGATCTAAAGGATATAGTTTTGTTTTTGGAACTCAATTTCATGTGATAGAATGACAAAAAAAATGTAACGAAATAATCATACTGAGAAAAAAGGGAAAGAAAAAATGTGCGAAAAACTTATATCACTATTGGAACTGTTATAAAATTTTCCGTGGCATGACGCATATGGGTCCCATAGACCTCTATTCAATTTTGAGGCTCATTGTTCATTTTTAGAGCATTTCGTCATGCCGCCTCGATGTTTGTCGCTACGTGAGCGTGATTCGCGCGATCGCTATTTACTCAAGTGTTTCCACACAATGGGGCAGGCAATTTTATTTTTGAGGAACCGAAATTGAGAGCACGGAGGGGTATATGATAATGCGGACGGTGTTCCCTACTTGCAGCTCTTCTTTCTCTTTTCCTACGTGAGGAAAGAACGAGAAGAGAGTCGGCGCGCAGAGAGAGAGAGAGAGAGAGAGAGAGAGAGAGAGAGAGAGAGAGAGAGAGAGAGAGAGAGAGAGAGAGAGAGAGCGAGAGCGAGAGAGAGAGAGAGAGA
>JAPYYZ010000293.1:0-22095 GCA_030522705.1 Eretmocerus eremicus | reverse complement strand
GATAAATTACCTGTCCACGTATTTGTCTTGCGGATGCACACTAGATACGGGTTCGAGAACAATTGTGAAAACTCCTCGATGTGCATCCACCCACCGAGTACCTGGAAGCAATACATCTGGCGCGATGAAAGAGTAGTTGGCCGGGGGTGGATCTAGCATAGCTGGTAAACTAAACTCCCCCGACTGCAAGTGGCCGTCCCTCAACAGCGGCAACCACTACGGAAAATTTCTCCCTTTATCCAAACTGCTATTGATGATAGTTTCAAAATATTCCTCGTCGAAACTCACGGTGTAAGCTACTGGCGTCTCGACGTTCGGCTGTTCAGCTTTCCTCTGGCAACTTATGTGATAGAATGTAAAAAGTAGATGATGCTTCTCGCCCAGATCTGCTGGCATCCTAATTTTGATTTCATCGTAGAAATTGGGACTCTTGTTGTGATATGTGACCGTGGTAAAATACTCCTGTGCCATTTCCGGACACGAGGATCTGCCAAATATTGCCATCAACGCATCATCGTTCTTTTCTCCTCCCATGAGCTGAACGCGCACTGCAACGTTACGTGCTGAACCAGCTCTCGAGCTAAAATTTACTTCCTAAAAACATTGTATGATTAGTGATAGAAGCATCAAGTTAACTTGTTTTGCGATACGAAGATGACACTTGGTCCTCACCTTCGGATAAACGTATAACAAATTTCGATACACTAGATCGGGTGCCACGATTTCACTGGGAAATTCCAGCACTTCTTTGATGGGACGGTTCTTCTCATCTGGATAAGGCGTCAATTTCCTTAGATCAGGATCCAAACACCGTGGAAGCTCTTCAGGCCGAGGACTCAGATCTAATTTCAAGATCCCAGGCAAGCATTTCAATTTTTTCAGATTAGAGCCAGGCCTCTTCAACTCTACCAATAATTTGTAGAGATCTTCGTCGCGCAATTTCTCGCTTTCTTGTTTGAAGAAACTCGATACCGTTAGAGTTATTGGCCTGAAACAAAGTAAAGTGAGTACCTCGTATCTGCCATTGTACTTGATGAATCCATTTTGAAAAAAAAATAATCTCGATGAGGAAGGGAAACCATGGCGTGAAAAAGGCAACAGAATGATCACCTGAAAGTTTCCAAAGTGTTGGCAAAATCATCCGGTGACCAACTTTGAAATTTCTCCGAACCTCGACGCTCGAGAGAGCCCCTCCGCGACGGAGGATCGACCCTCCTTCGCCACTGCTCGAGACCCCCAGATTTTCGCTCCAGAGAACTCGCGCTTCCAGTGCTGTCGGTATCGCCGCCAGTATTAATGCCACTACCCCCGATAACTCCAGACAGATGTATTGCTGTCCAAGCCAAGGGCATTCGATAGCGACCGAGGCGTTCACAAGCAGCGGCAGCTGCAGCTTTCACCTGAACATCATCAATTGTTATACTGTTGATTTACTTCAACTGCTTGTTCATGAAATAATGACTATCCAAATCCCGCAACTTGAGGAAACTTTTATTGAATGCAGTGAAGATTGCGTACCTTGTCTTTATTTTTATCATCTTTCATGTACGGTTCTGCACATTCCGAAATATCCCCTTGAAGAACTTTTTCCAAACGGATTACCAGGAATAAATCAGGACTTGGTTTACTTATACTAAATACACAGCTCCTTGCCAGAGTGCTGGGATCACTATATGCAATATGGCTTCCTAACATCCTCTTCAAGGCCTCTGAGTTCATATCAACATAAAAATTCTCAGAAATCTGAAAGGATTACAACACTTTATCTTCTCTCAGGACCATAATATCTTCATGAATTGATATTTGAGGGAGACTTCCTTACCTTTTTCTTTTCCTTAGCGTCATACATTGCGATACTCGCAAAAATTGGTTCTACCTCTAATTCTAATTTCAATTGTAAACATTTTACAAGGATTTTGTGAGAGAATGGCTCACAAGGTTCAGATGCTAAAATTATTTCTTGCCACTCATCATCAGATGGTGATGGCAGAGAGTACAAAGGAAATAAAGCTTCCTGTTAGAGAATAAATTGCACAGTGGATGTAATTCATGAGGTAATGCAAAGTATCCTGGAAATGATTTTTTCCAACTCACTTGTCTATCATCTAAGCGTTTTTGCTCATTAGCTTGATCTAATGTATCAGGAGACACCCTGTCGAATAGAGAAGGAAGGAGGGGATCATGTTGTGATTGACGGAGATCCAAACTAGCCCAGGAACCTCTTGGAGTTTCTGATCCACATTGTGACAAATCTGATTCTTCCTCAACTGGAGTATTGGAGCCATTTGTTCCTTCTTGATCAACCTACTCGTAAAATCAGTGAGTGAGGAATTATTCAAATCAATTTTATCATCTATATAATAATGGTTACATACCTCAAAATCTTGTCTGGGTGTTTCTAAAACTAAACGATCTCTCCCTTTAGGAGATGCTCGTTCTCTAAACTTTCTATGTACAACTACCCAATCAGAGGTGAAACTTTCAATGCATCTCTTCACATAAGGAGATACAGTTTCACTAAAAATAAAATATTGTAACTATGAATAAAGCTATAGATAAGAGTCACATGATGACGATTTTATATTACATTGACTCATGTGGAATGATGGGCTCTTCAGTGCGAATTTTTCTCTTCACAGTTCTGACTTCAATATCATTTGGAGGATAAGCCAACACAGATTTCAGAGGATCTCTATCCAAGATTGCTTGGTGTTGAGTTAGAAACTCTTCGTAATCTAGTGGTTCAACCACCTCACACAGTGACAACTAGAATGATGTGGAAAAACAAGCAAATACTCAGTAAATGAAGAATCATATTGTTAAGCTAAGTTCTTGATAGTTACCGTAGAAGAGAATTCAGAAAAATGACTTCTACTCTTGGACAATTCCCTCGAGTAAGATGTGGAAGAAGCAATTTGTCTGCGTACATCTGCAGCATGTTGTTTGCTCAGCTTTTGAGCAAAAGCTCGCTGCATAGAAGACATTTCTGATGCTGCTTACGTAGCAGCACATAAAACTGATTACTTATCCACTAAAAAGATAGAAAAACACATTTAAAATCACTCACGATTCAAGATGTTCATAACCTCAAACAATGTTCTACCGAAAAAACATTTAATAAGGTATACTTGAAATCTAATCTAAGTTAGATACTCATAGCTTTAGAATCAGACCTCAAAATATTGTATAAATGTGAAGGAAGGTGTTGAATTATGATCAGGTGTCATTACCTATGATCAACTGCGATAAATTCGATTTCACCATTCTCACAATCATGGAAAAACGATAAATTCAACTTCTCAAAAGATTCTAATTCATGGTGAATTATATTTACTAGGTACTGGTTAATAAATTACGTATATATAGGGGTAAATAATCATATAAGGGTGCAGGGTACAAGAGTACCCGGACACCGCATTCCGCAAACTGGCAGTCGACGCCGCACGGCAAAAAGCGCGGCCCGCCGCCCGCCCATGTTTGCGCGAATCTCTGTTGAACGGAAAAATTTTAGATAACAGCATCTGTTCTAACTTTGGAATACTGACAATTAGTAGGATCATCTCGAATTTGGGCCGTGGTGATGATGGTAATCCTCTTCAGTGGAAAATAGATTCTTGTTTTTCTTTTATATATTAGATAAATGTTAACAACTCTAAACACGTCAATGCCTACAAAAAATACAAAACTCAATAGATAAATGTATATTTTTTTCAATCAGTTTTTGATTCATTTCTATATACTTCATCTGATTCTTCAATTTTCCTTTCAACATATACTCTTGGTTTAAATATACTATGTGAAAAAACAATTTCACAGTAGCATGTTAAATATACATATGAAATACCTAATGAACAGTAGATAGATGTTAATGCTAGAGGCAGGAATGGTAATTTTTCTCCAAGAATTACTTCATGTACCACAGTCTCATACAATGTTATCACAGGTAGTAAACTGATATAGAACAACTCATAAATATTCACCAATATAGAACCGTAAAGTCGTTTAAAAAGAAGTATAGAGGCATTCAAATAAGTAAACCACATGATCAGCTTCAATGGCGTCAGCTCACTGGGATAGAGTAGAGGAAACAAAGCTGTATGTCCTGCTGAACTCAATAATACAAAAATCCTGGCATCATTCTTGTCACTTGCAGCAAGAATACTGAAAATACAAGAATCCATTTTGTTTCAAAAGTTTAGATAGATTTTTCAAATGATCAAGATTTATTACCACAGAGGGATTATTGCCGTGAGAATTGCTTTCTCATGAACATGCCAACCAAACATGAAAGAGGTGAGCCCACAAAGAATGACACACTTGACAAATCCTCTGGGATCACCACTAATTCTGGGATTGAAAAATTGATTCCACAAGATGGGCTAAAAGATAATGTCACTTAGATTATGATCAACATACATGTTCTACACACTTTCATACTTACAATTAGTAACAAGAGAGTAATGATAAATGTTATGATAGGAGATGGGGTCGGCAAGACTATGAAAGAGTCTTCTTGAACTAGACCTCCAGTCATAGATGCAACTTTGACATTACTCAGCACACCTACTTTCTTCAATACCACAGATAATAGTTTGTCAAATCCTGCATAAATTGCCCATGCATTGGGAGCCCAATATGAGTGAACTAGACCTCTCTTGAATGGGAACAATCTTGAAAAGACCTATGGAAAGAGTCTTTTTGTAAATATTAAAAGAAAATGGAACTCCTGATGGAAAGGAGGAAATTCACAAAATTTAAAGAAACCTGAGGTATTTGATTGCGGAATGGGCCAAAAGATAGACATATCACAGATACTGCAATGATTGCAAGCTTCGAGACTCTATAAAAAAATTGGCCACCTGTGAAGCAATAATTTCTGAGAAGCCAAACGCCATATGCTGGCGCAACATACAAATACAGATGTTTGAGGTTCAATAGAATTGAAAACCATAGAACGCCCATTAATATACATCTCTGAAATGAAAAAATTAGAAATCAACTGATTGAGTCATTCCTAGTCCGGTTTACAAACTAAATGTTGATAGTCTCACCTCTTTTGGCAATCTTACAATTTTTGCTATTGATACTAATAATATACCAAGAAGAAATCCATTGTACTGGAAATGTATATGATCAACAACTAACAATCCTATGTTACATAAAGATAGAATTGCTAGTACAGTGAAACTTTGGTCTGAATGACAAAACTGGTCACCTACTCTGGAAAAATTGGAGAAATATTAAAATTAAACAAAGCAACATGGTAACTCTCTCTCAACTTAACTATCATGTATCAACTCACTCTTTCACACCATACAAATATATCAAATCTGTGAGCATAACAGTAGCTCGTTGAAACAATTTGGTATTGTACGAAGCATAGTTTAAATTGTCCACCTTCAACATGTTAGAGTCTGCATAGTCTGCCAAATGACTCAAAAGATACTCAAACCAAGCAAATAATGGTGGATAATCTAAGGTCCATTGAGATTTTTCATTTGTGTACCACTGATTGACTGGTAAGGTATGAGTGATGGCTAGCCAGTTACGGTGTACTTCAAAATCTGTTGAGTGGCTGAAAATACAATGATTTATCGAAAATATCAGCTGTAGAGAACTCCTCGCACTCAAAGAAAAAAAGCAGCTTACTAAGTGGGAATGAGGATAATTTTTATGCATGTGACAAGTACGAAAATTTTTATCAAAAGCAAATATCTATGATTCGGATTCATTTTAACGGATTTGGATGTGCAATCATCATAAGACTCGTCAACTGAGGATGAACTATCCATGATTTTGTTGATGCAAAATTTGTCTTGAGAGAAAATTATCAAAAATAAATAAAAACAAGATCAACATCAAACAGATCAAAACTAAATTTAAGGTTATAAGCCGGCTGCCTTATGTTTATTTAGTTTCCATCGTCGTCTGCTATACACCTCCGCAAATACGCGGTGAATTTCAAATTCAAACACGACACGACTTTTATTGTTGACATTTGAAATCGCAACGAATCCAGCATTGAGTGACTACATTTTGAAAATGTTCCGAAAAATCTCTCATGACTCAATTACCCTCTTTTGACAAGCATCTTGATGTATGCAAGAAGCACTCTTTTTTCAACTCAAACTATTCTCTAAGAATCCTTACATTTGATTTTCATGATGATTCGTTTCAAAATGATGAGGTTCATAATGATAAATTGAAGATGAATCCTCTAACAAATACATCGGATCGTTGAGGAGAACGTGTCAAATACCATCCAAACCATCGTCCGGACCACCGCATAAACACGCCTTATCTTGGACTGAATTATCACCAACATATAATCAAAGTAATTTTTCTAGTTATTCAGAATGCATAAGTAATCAGACAACTAAGTAGAGCCGAAAGGAGTTGGAATGGTTGGGATATTGCAAAAGAAGGAAAGTCAGAATAAAAGTATCTTATTAATCACTAAATACATGTGCTAGGTCTAGTAAAAAAATATGAAAAAATACTTGATTTCCAACACTTGGCAATATAATATCAAATCTAATGTATGTCGTCAAAAAGATTTAAATTAGCGAAAAAGTTCTGGCACCAAAATCCATCTGAAGATTCCATCAAATTCAGTACATGCTGACAAGGATGGATCGTTCTATTCTCCATGTTTGACACTTCAGAATATAAAAATCACAAAAAGTTGTTGATACGTATTTACATGCACCTATAATTTTGAGTCGGGAATAGAATCTGTCGAAACTTCTGCAAGAAATCTCTTCCAAATGTTGAAACTTTGAATATTCATGAAGAAACACATGACGTTGGTTTTCTTTGGTGAAGTAATGTGCAAAAATTTTAGCACACAGAGATACTATAGTCCCAAAAATTTACAAAAAAAGAGAATCATGATGATCCCAAGTTCCCATCTCACATTCACTTTAGCTGTCATCGATGTATAGCGCTAAGACCAAGACTCAAGCTTCCTGGTGAGTTTGATGTAAAAGGCAAAGTACACTTTTCACAACCGCATCCATTCAGCACTATCACAAGTTTTCATCAGGTTATCCTGATCAAATATATGCAATCAGAGCCTATTCATATAAAATACACAGATCTCATTGCAAATGGTTCTGAAGTATCATGTCAAACATTATAATACAGTTTTTTCACGCACCATACAAGACCTAGATTTCTTTTGTACAAGCACTGATGGTGAGAGTAAACTGAAAATAGTCAACAATGGCTCTGAAAAATTTTGTTCCCTATTAGTGATATTCCCTGCAAAATATTAACTGTTCTTCAGACTTGCTGTTGAACTTTCAAGCTCATCTATTCTCTTTTGAAGCTCTTTGATTGTTTTTGCGCGACTCCTGCACAACTCTTTCATCATATTTCTTTCCCTTTCCATTTTTTGTAATCTCAAGGAATCCTGTAAGGAATGAAAATCATTTCGAATTTGGATCATACTCAAGTAGGGTTCTTGTTTGGTTCGTTCCATTCTATACTATAATAAAAGCTTACCTCGACAATGCCACTACTCATCCCAGGTAGGTATGCTTTGCTTTCTCTGTTTGCTTGAACAGATGCGTCTCTTCTATTGAATTTCCTCTGTCTACAGACAGGGCACTCACGAGAGCTATCCTCTTGCAAGGCACGTTGTAGCCTTCCAACTTCTAACTTCAAATCTGAATTCTAGAATCATGAAAAATACGATAAATGAGAGGAATATCGGATGTACAATAACATTGTCATGTTATTACGTTACAAAAGAATGTTAAATTTATCACTGAATGATATTGAAGATGCGTCAGTAAATAATTTATGAGTGGATTTACCTGTGACTTAACTGATGACAGAGTTTCTCTCAACTCATTGCATTTAATTTGATAGGGGAAATTTTCAGACTTGAGCTGAGCTTCGAGCATCGTGATCTTTTGATTTTTAGAAATTAAATCAAGAGTCAATTCATTCACACGTTTTCTAAACTCGCTGCAAGTCTGACACTCCTCTGGGATTTTCACGAAAGGTGGAGGAGTTGGTGTCATAGATGGCGACTCCGTGTCCGTGACGTCTTTGCCGTCACTGTCATCAATGTTTCGATTCTGATTGTAAACGTCGCTACGTCTTTGTCGTCTTCTTCCATTTCGACTAGTTGGGCTATTGCTCTTTGAACTACCTCGACTTGAATATTTTGATTCAAGTTCACCAATTTTCCCATTCAAATCCTCTATTCTGCTGACAAGAACTTCCTTTTCCGTGTTCAATCTAAGGACTTCATTTTCGAGCTTTGACCGATTGAATTCCGATGCCCGGTATTCAATCCTGAGCTTTTCATATTCATCTTCTAGCGTTTTTAGCCTGTCCATATGACCTTTGTTGAAAGTTCCCGTTATGATTCTATCTTGTAATTCTGCGATTTCGTCATCTTGCTTGTGAATGTGAACGACTAGCTCTTCCATCTCTGTATCCAACTCCTTATTTTTTTTGGCAAGCTGAAAGAATGTTTAGAAAATATTATACCAAGAACTTTTATTCTTGAAAGATCTCTTTTAAAAGGAGACATACCTCAAGCATCTCTTCCCTGCAACTTTTCAATTCCAAAGATAATGCATTATTCTCTTGAACAAGACACTTGTATTCCTCACTCTTTTGGACGTCCAGAACCTCGATTTGTTCCTTAATCTTTTCGTTGTTCCTGATAAGTTCAGAAACTCGGTTTTCAAGCATGAGTTTGTCATTCTTTGCATTTTTGATCTCTTTATCGAGTAATTCTTTCTCTTTCTTCAAAATATCTATTTCTATACTATATTCAACCAATTTTTGATTATTGTTTGCAATTATCATCTTCTTTTCATCAATATCTAGAGCCATCTTATTTTTCTCTGTCAAAAGTGTTTCATACTTTTCTCGTAGATTTTGCAAATTCATATCATTATATTTCTCTCTAAGAGATGTCAAAGCTTGTCGAGTTGTTACTAAATCTTGCTCAAGAATGGCGTAATTTCCATTAGACTCAGTCAACTCCCATTTGACTTGAGCATTTGTTTTCTGTAACTCTTTGATTCGATTATAAGAGCCTTCCAACTGATTTTTCAAGGTCCTATTTTCATCTTGAAGTTCTTGCATTTCAGTCTCAACTCTTACTCTGCTAGTACTATTTCTCACCTGAAAAATTTAAAGGCCGTTATAATATAACGTCGTGATACGCAAAAACCAGAGTTCATTTTATAATGTATCATCGGGACAATACAACGTTGGAATGTTACCTTCTTTTGGAGATGCTCATTATCCCTCTCAATCTCGGAGATTCGATCTTTCAATTCTTCAATGGTACTGCTCAAATGAGTATTTTTGTTTTTGAATTCGTTAAGCTGCTTATTTAGGCCAGTATTCTTCATTTCCTCGTCTGAAAGTTTGTCATGCAAAATATCCAATTGCCTTTTATTCTCTAATTTGAGATTGTGAATTTCTTCTTTGTACTTCTCAATCACCATTTTACGTTCGGCAATCTGAGCCTGCAAAAATTCGTGCTCTGGTTTCATGCTTTCTACTTGCGTTTTGTACTCGGTGAGAAGATCGCATTTGATTTTCATAATGTCATTGAGCTCCTTGATGCTTTTATTCTTCTCTACTATTTCACTCTCTAACGTTTGACTTGCTTCTTCTGCATGCTTCAAATCTCTTTGAAGTGTTTCACACTTGTGTAGTAATTCACCATAGTCATACGTTTTTGCTTCAATGGTATTTTTCAAATGTTCAATTTCAAATTCTAAGCCTTGAACATTACTTTTCAAATCTTCTTCAGAGCATCTCATAGATCGCAGCTGAGCATCAAGCTCGTCAAGCTCTCGCGTGTGTTGTTCTTTTTCCATCTTCAATCTGTTTTCCCATTCTTCATCTCTCTGTCTCATGAGTTTTTCTTTTTCTTGAACCACAGACATGATGTTTTCTTGATTCGTTTCCGTTCTTGATTTCTTTTCTAGTTCATTGTGTAGAGAGTTCAAATCTGTCTCTAAATTAGCTATACTGCTGTGCAATTGCT
The DNA here is from genome assembly GCA_030522705.1 of Eretmocerus eremicus. Classification (NCBI taxonomy): domain Eukaryota; kingdom Metazoa; phylum Arthropoda; class Insecta; order Hymenoptera; family Aphelinidae; genus Eretmocerus; species Eretmocerus eremicus. Next base: position 12,068 of record JAPYYZ010000293.1, on the reverse strand, counting down.
GATTTTCATGCATGGATTCCTTCAAACGGTCTTCCAATCTGTGAATCTGATCTTGGAGCTTTCCATTTTTACGTTCTTGCTCAGATAAATCAATTTGTAATTTTTCTAAATCTCCTTCAATGGTTTTTGCCCAGTCATTAGCTTTTCTTTCTGCATCAATACATTGTCGCTTTTCCTCCTCGAGTTTCTGTCTGCTTTTTTCAAAGCCAGATTGCAACTTTTTTACCATTTCAGTTTCCTTTGACATAACAACTTTTAAACATGTCTCAAATAGATCAGCTACCGATTTTCTTGGTAAGATTTTCAACTCATCTTCAGACAAACTGGTAAGACTTTGAATTTCCTTCAGAATCTTGGATTTTGCCAGTTTTATCTCTTCACCTGATTCTTCTAGAGGGCAACTCTTCCTATTCTTCAAATCTGTTTGCTGAGTGATATTTTCGTGATCTTTGAGTCTGTTTTTCAAATCTAAATTTTCTGTCTCATAATTACGGAGCAAACACTTGCAATCTTCTAGGTCTCGTTTGAACTTATTTTCGATGAGCAGAACAGAATTCTCAAGTTCGAGTTTTTCCTTCTTCAAAGTTTCTAGTTGGACCTCAATCTCTAATTTTTGAGATTGGATGTCTTTGTGCTGATTATTGGTGTCTTCGATTTTCTTATATAAATCAGACACTTCTTCTTCGAGGAGTTTTGTCTTTTCTTCACGATCCATTACCAATCCTTGTACAGTATTGTAATCTTTCTTCAATTTTTCGTTCAAGGATTTGAGCGACTCGATCTCATTTGTGTATTCGCTCTTTTCAGCAATAAATCTGTTCAAAGCAGCGCCGACATTTGTGTTGGATTTCTTCAATTCCTGCAAGTCAAGACTCAGTTTGTCTAGATTTTTTTCGAGAGCTTGTATACGAGAATTCTTTTTAGCCGAGGAATCTTTAGAACGTCGCACGTCTCTTTTATCTATTGGACTGCTCAAAGCATTATTTTCTTGTTGTAACTTCTCCAGCTCCCTGCATTTTTCCTGGTATTGATTCGACAATTTATTATGATTCTCTTTCAAATCTTCTACCTCACTATACAAATTGTGAACTTTTTCTTCAACAGCCGTGACATTGATACCATCGTACAAAGTGTCGTTGAGTGTTGATTCCATCAAACTCAAGCTTGCATTAACACCTTCATTGGCTTTGCTCCTTAGGATTTCTGTGTCAGCACATTTCTGTTGGAATTCTTTTTGGAGATCACTGAGTTTCAGACTCAACGATTTGACTTCCAGTTTCAGTTGCCTCCGACTTTCGTTCAACTCTTTCAAGTGAGCACATTGATTACAATTATTAAGTTTCAACTCACCAAGTTTTTTGTTGAGCGTAGTCAGGTGTTCTACTTGATCTTTCAAATCTTTATTTTCTTTTTTCAAGCATGAAAGATTAACAACCTCAACAGAGCTTACTTCGTGCACAGAATTTTCTGGAGTGCTCTTGGAAATATTTAGTACATTTTCTCGTGATTTGACTGATTCATTGTGCTCTCCACTACTATCTAGATCTAAATTGATAGATAAATTAGCATTTTCTCGGCTCAGCTGCGTCACTTTGGCTCGCACATCTATCAATTCCTCCGTTAAACGCGAATTTTCGTCTTTGAAAAATTGTATGTCATTTTTCTGTTCAATTCCGCTTGACTGCTGATTTTTGTGTGCTTCCAGCTGCTGTTTCAATACATTGACAGTCTCTTGTAATTTATCACATTCTTCTAGTTGTTCGGTAAGATTGTTTGACAATTCGACATTTTCCTTTTCAAGACATTCCATCTTTCCTGTCAAAGACTCGTAATTTTCTTTGTAGCGGCACTCGTGGTCATAGAGAATGGTCTGACTTTCCTTTATTTTTTCCAGCTCTTCAATTTTATCCATGAGATTTGACGACAGTTCAATATTTTCATCATTCAATCTGTTGATCTTCTCTTGATAATCAGCTAACTTTTGTTTCACCTCTTCCTCCGTAATAACAGGTGTGGTAGACCGCATTTTTTCTAACTGTTCTGTTACCAAAACTAATTCACTCTTCAACGTCGCTTTTTCCTCTGCAATCAAGGAAAGCTGATTTGTCAAAGAATCAATTTTTCTTTCCAGGTGATCAAGTTCTTCACTGTTCTTCTGTTGTTTATCTGACAGCTGCTTGGACAAATCCATATTTTCATTGGTCAAAATGTACACAGTTTGCTGCAGTTCTTCGAGACTATTCTTAAATTCGCTCAAGATTCTCTTCACTTCTTCAGTCTCGTTGATTTTAGCCTCAAGATCACATTTTAATTTTGCATTCTCTTTCGCGAGAACTTTCATTCTATTGCTGTCTCCTGGCGATAACGAGATTCTTTCAGCAGGTCTTGAAGTAGCAGGTGACATTATTATTGATTTATTCGTGTCAATTATCTCGTTTATTAATGGGCCCGCGTCGATAACGGTCTCATTGGCATCCACTATCTCTTCCTTGATAGATTTGACCTGAAAAAATTATAAAATTAAAGAATTATCAATTTGATTGATCTTACAAGTAGATCCGCAGATATCGCAAGAAAATCTTACCAGTGAATCATTACTGGTCAGTGAGATATTTGAAACATTTCTACTTTCATCTTCCAAACCTTTCCAAACTGTACTATCTTGAACAAAGGACTGGCCAACTTCCATGTTATCGAAATATGTTGCATTGGCAAAAATACTGCTTGACTCCAGTTCGACACTCTTGAATGGTCTGACAATAGCTCTATTGCTGGCAATTGAAGGTGCTGATGTAGCAGGGGGTGATGATACTTGGGATTCTTTCTCAACTGCACCGGGATGAACAAAATTGTGGCTTTCAGCGGATGAAACATTACCTTGTCCAGATCCAAGAGTTTCATTGATTTCACTTGTCTGCTCCGATTTTATGAGATGATCTTCCACTGGGGAATCTTTTACGTCTGACAGTGAGTCAAAAGCCACCTGAGTGGCAACAGAATCGAGTTGTTTTTCCTCCACCTTCAATGAATTCAGAACTATGACATCACGACTGACACCAAGTTTTGAAATGAGTTCTTTCAATTCTTTATTCTCATCTTTCAATTTCTCTATAGCAATTTTCAGATTTGCTGATTCGTTATCAGGCTTTTGTACTCCATCACTAGGTATCACAGAGGCAATTTTTTCTCTCAGTTCTGCTCTCTCGATTGTCAAAGAATTAATTATATCTTCAAGCTCTTGAACTTTTGTTTCAAAGCAGATTTGTAAGTTCAAATTTCCATGTGTTTTCTCGTCGGCCACATTGGTTGGAGCTAAAGATGAAGAGGTATGTTGCTCTACACAGTGGATATTGTTAGCTAAACCATCATTGAAAGATCCAATTTGAACTTCAACTGCATCAATCTGCTCTCCAGATTCTCTTGCTGGATTTTCCAAAAGATCTGATCTGCATGATTCACTGATAACATCAGTTAGATTTTCATCAGGATGGTATTTGTTCTCTGGATCGGGATGCTCAATATCAGGGGTGAAATTCAAAAGATTTTCCGTGAGCTCTACTTTTTTGGATTCTCCAGCAGAATACTCTAGCAGAGGTAGATCGTTCTCCTCTGGTTGTGTCATATCTGATGGATCGCGAATTTCATCATCTTTTTCTTGCTCCAGAGCGGAATCGTTCTCGATCATGTTCTCGAGCAAGCAATCTGTTTGAATTTCCCGTGAAATTACAGCAGCTTCGGCTTTTTGTGAATTTTGATAGAGTACTTGAAGTTGTTTATCCATCTCATCTTTCTCAGCAAGGAGTATCTCAATTTCATGGTTCTTCTCTTGAATAATTTGAGTCAATCTTTGAACCTCATTGACTCTATCTTTGTCGAAATCATCTCTGGTATTTTCTTGAGGGCACGATCTGGATTCATTATGTTCACTAGATGTCGAAGGAACAACTCTCTCTTCATGCAAAGACTGCTCTAGTTCCTCAATATCCATTTTACTTTCTTTCCGATCAGTCTCTTCAACATCAACGCTCTTCTTTCCAATGCTTATATCTTCTTCCAAAGCATCGTGGTATTCTTCTTCGTAAGAGTGACGTTGCAATTCTAAATCTTTATTTTCGATGCTTTGAATTTTTTGTCGTAAAATATCGATTTCGTCTTTCATTCTTCTGTGAGAGAGCTCATGCGCCTCAATTTCATCACATTTCATCTGAATCACTTTCAACAATTCATTCTTTTCATAATTAGCATCGTCCAACGTTTCAGTCATCACGCTTCTTTCTAAGAAATTTCGAGAATGATTCGTGTCAGTCTCATTCATTCTAGTTTTGTCAGTTCCAAGTACTTTTTGTAGTTGTGACTGCAAGTCCTCTATGACAATTTTCGAATCTTCGATTGCTAAGTCTTTTTCTAGAATGATGGTCTGGAGTCTAGAGATAACTTCATCTTTCTCTGCATCATTCTTCAAACTTGCAGCCTCTTCAGCGGTGCGGAAGAACTCAATTTGAGTAGACACAGATTCCGTTTGAACCTCTTTCAATGACTTTCCTTCTCTTAATAATTTTATTTCTTCTCTCAAATGATTTTCCACTCGTTTGAGATTTAAGATCTCATGATTCTTCGCTTGAATCGTTTTTGATAACCCACTCACTTCTTCATCTTCAACTATCAACAAACTATTGTCTCCACAATTTATATTATCGGTTTGACATTCCTTTGACGAGTTATCAATTCCTGTTAAGAGATCTAATTGCTGTTGCAGAGTATCAATCTTCTCCTGCATCTCTGCTTCTGATTTTTTGTGATTGGAAATCAAGATGTTTTGATTTTGAATGATATCAGTGAGCTCTGAAATTTCACTTTGTAGAAGATTATTGGGAGGTGAGCTCTCACTATTCTGTATGAGTTGACTAGACATTTCTTCCATCTGACATTCAACAGACTCATGTCCAACTTTTGCGGCTTCACCCAAGTTTTGCTCCATCTTTCGGTTTTCCATTTCGATTTCTTTTTCATATTTCCTTAAATCCATTATTATCTTGTTGTTCTCTTCAACAAGCTCTCGAAGTCTCGCTATTTCAGCATCTTTCTCCTGTTCTTTATCTGTCACTGGGGTGGAAGTGAGCCCATCACTATTTGTCATGTGAGAACCTATGAGACGCTTCCCATCTGTATTCTCAAATTCACCATCATCAACAGAATCCGTTATTTTTTTACTGAGATATTCCAATTCAACTACTTTCTCTTTTAAATCAGACAATTCTTTGTTCTTTTGGAGGAGTTTCTCCATGAGACAATCTGTGTCTCCACTCAAGCTTTTGATGAGTTCTTCAGCACTTTTCAATTTATTTGTCTCATCTAAGAGTTTCTTTCTCATTTCTAGATTTTCATTCTGAAGTTGATCTTTCTCGGATCTCATCAAATCTAGCTCTTGGATGCACTGGTTGTAATCATTGGTCAACTGTTTTTCCAACAGAGTCAATCCATCATCTTTGATGTTCAACTCATTACTGGGAACTATCAAGACTTCCCGGAGATTTTCAAGCTCATGGATGATGTCCATTTCATTTTTTCTGTCATCCACAACTTGATCTTGTGCAAACTTGGCTATCAACTCATCGATTCGATTCAGCAAATAAATTTTTTCATTAGGAGAATCAAAGCTTGTTGCTTGAATGGAGTATAGCTGTTTTTCTAACGTAGTAAATTCTTGTAGAGTTTTATACTCATCAGTTAAATAGTTCAATCTTTCTCTGAGAACTTCTTTTGGTGTACCAGGAGATGCAGATGGTGCTCGTATATCATTGCCTGAACAAAAATAAAGAGACTGATCAATCGTATAATAATTTTGGAAGATATTCTCATTTTATGAATGAATATTTACAAACAATCACATTCATTCATATAAAATGGAATCAAATTCATACCTTGACCATGGCCAGACTTCACTTTATCAGGAGTGCAGTTTTCACTCCAGTTGCTCCCAGTGCTAAGACGATAAATTTCAACATCATCCTGAAACTTGACTCGGTTCTCTGATTTTGGTTTGAGCTTCTGAAAAGTTTTCTGTTCATAGAAATCCATGTCCAGTAACTTCTCTTGCTCTTTTGAATCTTTAATGAGATCCATTTCAAAGTCTGTAAGAGGTGTTTCAAAAGATTCATTACAAAAATCCATTGATTGGATGATACTTCTCCTCCCTTTGAATGGATGGAAGTTTCTTATCATATTTGTTTCAGAAAAAGGGCTATCAGATGTGAGTTCTTGAATAGGAGGTAAGTTCAGAGTGCGTGGACTATATCGAGTATGCGACCCTCTATCACCAGCCCAGGTGCGCCTCCGCCTATTTTTAGGGATGCGAGAGGAATCTTCTTTCATAGAGCTTCCAGCAGAAATTATGGAGTTTTTGAGTAGCTCAATTCGTTCTTCCAATAACTGGTTGATTCTATCTGTTTCCTGTAGTTTATGCTCCTTTTCCAAGAGTTTGGACTCCATCTCTTGTACTTCTAGTATTTTGTTGTCATGTTTGACTCTCTCCAATTCTTCATTCAACTTGGCAATCTGTTTTTTGTATCGTTTCAGCAGAGCTGCATCAGACATGACCTCGTTTAGCTGAGGTTTGTTTTTAACACTCTTTGCTCTCGATGCAAATCCCAAAGTGCACTGGGTTTCCTCAAAAGCTGCTGGAGTAACGGCACAAATAATAGTAGTCATAGCATTCCCTCCAAGGGATGTCTGTAGTAGCCTAGTCAATTTGCTATCTCTAAAATTAACAAATGAATTGCCTTTGTCCGATTCACTGAGTTGTTTAATTACGAGTCCAAGAGTCGATAAAGACATATTTATATGAGTGCCCTCCTTAAATCTCTCCCCAGTGGCATTCGTCTGTCTTGCTCTTTCAGATCCAGCAAGGTCAACAAGATTGAGTTGAGAAACTTGGATTGCTCCATTTGAATCGCTATCTAGCTCTCTACTTTCTATTGTAATTCTGCAATACAAATGAATACATATAAGCAAATAGAAATTGATTTTTAATTCCAAATAAATTGTTTACATTTACCTAAATATACTGTGACTCCTACTGCTTCTTTCGTTCATGTTTGTCTCACCAATTCTACGGTTTTTGTCACCTCTCTTCATGCTATTGAGAATGGTCTCAGGGTTACTGGCAATTTCTTCTTTACAATCAAGGACTACAACTGAACCATTATTATCTTCACGGAGTTTCAGATCCAATCCTTCCGGATTCAACAGGTCATTAACTTTTTCATTGTAAATTTCAAGGTAAGATACTCTCAAGAGAAACTCTCGTCCACTTGTGTTATCAATCGAGTCAAAAATTCTCTTCACAGCCATTGGAATGATTCCTGGTTCGCTGGGAGTACCCATCATAGTATACGTCTTACCAGAGCTTGTTTGACCATAAGCAAATATTGTACCGTTAAAACCATTGACAGCGGCATCAATGATGGGCTGAACGACTGTGTTGAACACATGATTATTGTTGTGCTCAGGTCCAAAAATATGATCTATTAACAAGGTACAAATGCATTATCGATTATCCGACCAAAATACACTAAAAATCTCAAAAAAATATTGATTGCGGGGCTTACCGAACTGGAAACCATTTTCACCGCGCTTTTTTTCGGGGTCTGTTGGGACCATTGCATTTTCCACGACAGCCCATTGTATGGGCAAGTTCTCGTCCTTTTCCCTTTTAATCAGGGGTCGAACTTTTATCGCAACTTGAATGCTATCAGACATTTTGGAAGCTACAAAGTTTCATCAACACTCTGTACACAAACTTCACTTATCGTTAACCCATAATTTGTTAAGAATAAGCTGCGTCAACACTGTAAATTGTATCGCTGATAAACATTCGGCCTACCGCGAAGACGTTGCGTGTCGTACTGATGAAGTTTCTCGCGACAAACCGCGCATCAATGCAAACATTTCCGTTATTATTTTTCAAACTCTTCGCAACGATTGGCCACAATCCGCATGCTGAAGTTTGAATGCACGCTCGCTCGGGCGTTGGCGAAGTTGCTCGAAACGTAGTGGAGGTTAAGTGCGTCCTGCTTCAAACATTCCAAACTCAAACTGAATTTATAATCGATCGAGCATCTTTCCTCATAGTAAATATCTCATGAATAATTATGAGAATGGATTTGATTCACCAACTGTTTTCGAGCGTTTGAACGACGAAGCAGACGAAGTTGATGACGAGTCACCGACGAGAAAAATGGCGTGTGACCGGTCGCAGACGGGGTCCGAAGACCAAAAATGACTCTTTTTGGCGGGAATTCGTATAGATGATTCGGGTCAAAAATCAGTCTGTTTAGGCTGTATTTGTTGTATAGTACCCTTTACAATTGACTTCTCGGCTTTCATAATAAATAGATACTTATGCCTAATATCCAAAAAGCTGTGTAAGATTCGAGTGCTTGTTGCTCATCGTTTGGGTTCATCTACACGTGTATATTTCCGAGCTTTCAATACTTTAGTAATTGGAAACAAAAGCAAAAAAGACGAAAGTAGATCATTTAAACTATGTCAGACCTTCGTTGAGGCAATTTCCTGACCAAATCTTTGAGAGGTCGAAAATTATGGGAGTAATTTATTTCCATGCAACGGATGTATGGCTTATATTTCCTAGTTCCATCACTTGTCTATCGTGATATTTGAATTGATTTTTATCAAACCAGTAAGAGCTTCTTGCGGATTGCTTCAAATCATATCATTTTGAACCGTTTGTTCATTTTGTACCCATGCTTAACTTTTATCTTTTTATATTTTTTTCGATTTTCTGAGAGGATTGCCTTCGGTCATTCAGTTTATTAAAAATCCGTCAACAAGAGGCATGGACCAATTTGCGTAGTCTTTTTTTAAATCTCACTCTTGTCGGGTTCATACTTCATTTCACGTCACTTAAATTGGAGACTTCCTTCCTTGAATAGAGTGAATGATTCATCAATTCATGAATGATGATGAATTATAGCTTGCCATTCATGAATGAGTTCAAGCAGAGATACAGTGACAATTTGTCTACTGACGGTGGCAAATTCTCCAATGGGCATGTATATATAATGTGACATGCCATTAGCCTTCTTTCAAACTTCAATGCCGGAGCCCTGAAAAGGTGGCACATTTGGTATGGGGGGGGGGGGAGTAGAAAAAAACCGTTGGTAGAACTACATGACCTCTATTGACAGTACATTCAATACAATTTATTACTTATTCTACCGCAATTATAACAAATATTTAGAAAATTATTCTTACTCAGTCCTATACATAACATACTATTGAGAAGTTGCGTTACGATAATTTACTCATTTTTTAAACGATTCTTAAGAACTCTCGAAACGCTTCAAGAAGCCTGCAGAATATTCGGTAACGACGCAACACGAAATTTGTAAAAGTAAAGATTCTACATTATACTCGAGACAAATTAATCTAACAGACAATCTGAAAGAGACTTATCTATGGCGAGAATCTAACATCACCATATAGAAATGGAAGTAATGATGTTACACAAATAACAAGTACTAAAAATCATGAGTTGATGCGGAAATTCGCAGTGAATTCCTCTGAAGGACTATTATTCAGAGAACTAACCACTTTGTAGTTGCTCGTGAATGTCAAAATTCAAAATGTCATCTTGTCGGGCCACAGCTAAGAATTGTGAGTTGGACCACAGTCTACGACGCGCAGAATGATGATAATATTCACTTCTTCGAGATGTGAGATGAGTGATTGTTTGGTACTACATATCTAAGTCTTTTGCGTATCAAAATTATGAATCGTTCTCAAGGTATTCTTGTCAACATGGTAAGGCAGTCGAAAAATGTATAATAATTCTAAAAATTTACTCCAGACTTCGTATGTGTGCAGCAAAAATAGTACTCAAAAGGAAGTTGGTATCATCAGTCTCTTACGCTACTCTTGAGGTGCACTTGCAAACACGATATTAGATTCCACTAGATGGATCTAGATGGATTCGACTTCCTATGAAAATTATTTCGGTGGATTCATATTATCAAGCTACAGTTATTCATCTCCGTAGAAAGCTCCCCAAGATGAAAATTGGGCCTTCTAAATATTCCTTATGAACAAGAGAGTAATCCAACTTGAATTTATGCAAGTGCAAGCTAAAATCAAGAGATGCTACAGTGTAAAACCGCCAACTGCTACGCCGCAATCAGTTTGCTCATGCCACGAAACTATACGTATGCGTTATTGTTTCTCAATTACTCCACTTCTTGGATAAGCTTGACTCTATTGAATATCACTACCTAGCATCTTTTCGCAAACTGAGTGACATCTTCATTCAAGCAAATACTATACCTAGATACGTACTAAACATATATACGTATACATCTATAGGTAATTGAATATTAAAGTCACGTATAAATATACACGTATATACATTTTTCCAATCATACGTAGCTTCCTCGCAATATATTACACTTCGATTCACATTTATACACATACACATCATTATACGCTTTTAGAGCTGCTCATTGAAATATACGCTGTAATCGAAAAAGAACCGGCACACAGATTGGCGTGGTATCATTTTCTACTTAAAAAGCGCAAAATCTCGTGGAAGGATTCAAAATTTTCCTCGCGTCAATGAAAAAATGTATCATCGGAGAATAGATTAAAATTATCTATATCAGACATAATTGATAAAATCATCACTAAAGAAAAATAAAATAAAAAATTACAAAATTCCATTTCGTATAATACTACATGAGTATCGGACGATGGTTTCACATTTTGTTTGTCTTGGTCATCGCCAGATTTTTCAGGCTTGGTAGAAATGTTCCCAACAAAGAACTCAAAGAGCTCAAAAGTCGGATAGTCCGATCGTCTGGATCAATTCAACACACGACGGACCTAATGTCGAATAAGCTGCAATCGAGTTGATAATCGCGTGGTAGCTTATTGAAAGATGGTTCGTTAAAAGGAATCAAGTCAGAAAAATATAAATCTCTCAATGTTTTCGTACGCGACTACGAAGTTTCTTGCGATATCTTCTCCAACCGAAATTACATCGGTCACCGTTCATTTATACTTATACGAGAGCGTTTAGTTCAGCCTGGCGTAGGTGGGTACAATTTGTTTGCCGATCCAGTAATTGCAAATATCGAAATCTGCGTGCGGGATAACGTCCTCGTCGATGAAGAGATACATTCCTTGGTCAATCTTGTCGACCTTGCCATTCCACACAAATTGCTTGAAGATCTTTTGCATTTCTCCCAAATGCTGCCTCTGTTTGACCGTCGAGTTGGGGTAGATACCAAGAATTGCTGCAGCGTCGCTGTCGACGTCGGCAATCACTCCGTCACGGGGGAACCTCGATACGTACAAGGGTATGTTCTTGTTTGAGACAGTGGCCGTGAACAGCGGGCAAACAACGCGGATATCCGAAATCATAGTGTGAAGTCCTTTCAAGGTCGCATTGTATTTCCTGCGTGAAAAAAATGAATAGAAGTGTAAAGATCAAAATACTTACTACTGGCAGCAAAGAGAATGTGTGTTGATCAGAGTTGTATGCAGATACTTACGCGAGAGCTTCGTCGGTGAGACCTTTGGCTCCAATGAGCGAGTCAGCGACGATTTTTCTGATGAGTTGTGGATCGTACGTGGTGTTGTAGTTGAAATTGGCGGGCAGCTGGCCAGACTGAGCGGTCGAGCCCAGGATCACTTTGACGGGCAAGTCTTGTTTCCAGATCTCTCCCATGTGCTCTCGGACGATGACGCCATCCTTGACGAGCCACTCGTGCTTAACCGTGTTCGACTCTCTGATCTCTGGCAATTCATCCTTTATTTTGTACCAAGAAGGAGGCACTGCCTCCATCAGAGTCTCGGCTGACTTGTTCCTCAAACAATTGGCATCTTTGCAGCTATCATAAGAGAAAAATATTCACATTAGTGACAGAATTACCATACTCGTTTGGGAAATGAATCGAGACGAATGTTTCATTTCCTGCTATCAAGGTGACGTAAAATATGGGATTGAAAAATAGTTTAGGGATAAGAAGTTAGAAACGATTCGAGAGAGCCAAGAT